>JAECUM010093054.1:0-120495 GCA_016617855.1 Megalonaias nervosa
TATTCAGTTCATGAAAAGTATTAGACACCCGATTTAGATCTTAGAGACGTGTATTCTGTTGGTCGTTTGGTTATAGATTATTCAAATGTGTAGATTACTCTTTCCATTTGATGCACATTATGTTTGTTATAATGACTTCAGTAACAGACAACAAAATAAAGATCGAAAACCGTCATAAGTTTGGGAATAATGCCATAGTCACGATATCTACAAACGAAAATCAAACTGCACATTCTAACCGGATGTTTTATGTCAAAATATTATGCACATGCGCGATAAAGATAACATTCTGATACCATTGTTAAGGATAAATAGAGCCATAACGTATACTGTTGGATCGTAAAAATATATACGTTGTTGAGGGCTGAAGACCTTAACAATTTCAACAATCTGAGCCTTGTAGGATGAAACAATTGGATGGATCGGGTGAAATGTGAGATATACTACAAGATAATGAGAAAAGTGAAATAGAAAATACTGTTCTTCAAAGAGGCCGAACTGAACTACATCTATTTACAAATATCATGTATATGCATAAAGTCAAAGTACGTCTGAGCCTTGTGAAAAAAGAAAAGAGGATTGGAAATGTACGCTTTAATTCTCAAGTGCTTAATCAATGAAATTTTTATGTTTTAAAAAGATTTCGCGGCTGTCAAAGAGCAAATGAATAGGCTCGACATGCCCTGGACCATACCCACTTGAAACTTATATTTAATTATTAATACAGAGGTAGCCAAAGTAACATCAGTGAAGAATTTAAGAAGGCTAGTAAAAATAGACGTGTTGGCTGGAAGAAAATGAATATCTGACACGTCAAAGCTAATTTAATGACTTTTCTCTGATAATCATGAAACATGATTTAAAAATTATCTAGAGAAACACAAAAGTGATCAGGAACGCAGTATGGATAATTAGTAATACATGCTAATAGTTTTGAAAGAAAAAGTGCTTTAAACTCTTCGTTCAGCTACGTGAATAATCCTCTGGAGTTTAATATCCACATTTTGCCTTAAGGTTAGAATGTGAGTTTTTATTTGTGATTTTTAGCCTGTCATCAGTGATATTCGAGTATGTCTGGGCCATCAGTTGCGATATCACCTTTGCCTTTCCAGCTGTGTGAGAATTATTTCATCAACAGGTTACAATAGTGGTAGATTGAATATCATATTATACGGGAAATTTCACACGGAAACGTAATCTGGCGTGGTTTTGGTGAGAACGGAGATATTCAGATGGCAAAGTGTGGAGACAAAATGATATTTTGTTTTGTTTTTGGTGCTATCATCATTTTCAGCAGCGGTACGTATTCATTTACACATATATTATTTTGTAATATCTCAAACTTTCATTGTTGATCTTAATTTAATGACGACGATGATAATATGATAATCATCATCATCAACGCCGTCATCATCATCATTGTCATTGTCATTATTATAACTTGTAAATATTGGGCCCCGACAGTTGAGAGGTATACTGTGTTACATTTGTCCATCCATCACTCTGATTATGTGGTAAGTTTAGGTCAGATTTCGGGCATCTTGGTGGGGCATTCAAGTTATATGCGTACAGTTGTGTATGTTGTTGTTGTTGTTGTTGTTGTAGGGTTTAACGCCATTTTTCAGCACAAGATAGGCTATACATGGCGGCCAGTATAAATAGAGGAAGAACCCTGGAAAACCCCGGGAACTGGCAAGCTTTCTCACGTACCCACGTTAGCCGAGCCTGTGTATGTATGTATGTATGTATGTATGTATGTATGTATGTATGTATGACTTACTTTATTTCCTCCTTAAAAGAAATTAAGAAAAGAGTCATTATCAATATTACATAATAACGAAATAATACTAAAGTCAACATTAATGAATATACAATACATTAATCATATCAATACACATATAAACGCATAATGAATGTCATTAAACCTAAACATTAATAACTGGTTTTATATTGTTCTAGCTTTAATTTAAGTCATAGACCGGAAGGTCTGATATATAATTTCCAGGATGTACTACGAGGGAAGTATAAGAACATATATCTCATCTTCAAAAGGGGCTTTTTGCCGTGTTAAATCCATATATTTAATTGTAAATATATATAAACTATATTCATTATAACATATCGATGATGTTAAATAGAATATTGATTACAATGTGATAGTTATATGTATGTGTGTATGTAAGTCACGGTACAGCCGCAATGGTGAGAGGTAATACATTCATAGTTAAGCAATAAAAAATAAAAACAAACTTGAAACTATTATGGAAAATATATGTACTTAAATGAGTGAAATAACAATGAAAGTCCGACGTTTTATAAACATCATCTGCAGGTTAACTAAGAGCGTTAAATTTGTAAACAGAATTTTCATCGATGACGTCGATATAATTACATTACGCCAGTAATTAGCCTACCCAGGGAATGTTTCAACTAACGTAGAATGTATGCATGTGTGAGCTCATTCTGAGCATGGTATGCAAGTAGGTATGTCAAAACTGATACATATACAGATAATTCAGTATCACAGGTCTATTTCTCCCTTGAAAAACGGTGAAGACTCCGGTTACTCACATGAGGCAGATTTTTTAAAATGGACGTTTCTCATTTTAGTTTTTCATAGTGATTTGTTATTTTTTTTATAGTGATTGACACAATGCCTTTCAGTACATGGTGAAAATTTCACGAAATCAAAACTGTACGGGTCTTGTGAAACCCCCAAAGACTCCAGTCCAAATTCGAACATGTAGTTATTACTACTGGCAATTAGAATTCGCCGAAACCTCTCTGAAATTGCCGTAGTGTGATAGCTGAATGACAGATGCCAGCCACAATCGAAAGGTCCATTAGTAATTCGCATACTTTAGTATAGAGGATATTGTGATATTTTCCATCTGTCCGTTCATCAGTCTGCCCGCACCACAACTGCTTTATCGCTTAAAGTAAGGCTGTAAATTCATGATACATCGTAGTTGTCTTAAGCATAGAGTAACGATGAGCATGCGGAAAATTAATCTTGACTTCCTTCCCTGGGAACACCAAGGCGTGCGCAAGGTCTCACTGGACAGTTTATCTGGTGAATTTTCATCCGACAATGACCAATTGCAGAAAAATGAGAATACTTTTACACTGAAGAGACAAATAAAAACAAACTAATGATGTTTGTAGAAAGCATGCATGTAAGATTTTGACTGCAGCAATCAGGTTAATTCCTTACACAACTGGTGGCTTTTATACTGAACCAACACTGCCACCAACCCCTCTTTTTACATTCATTTTTGACAGCAAAGAGCTATTTTCACTATTTTCCTGTGACAAGGCGGCCCAAAGAATCAGATGTGCCTTATGCATGAATAAAGTTCACTTGTACTATAACAAATTAGCATACCTTTCATCACCCCTCAACCATCTCGATTTTTAGATATTTACCTCTGTAGCAGACATACGTAAATATGTAAGCCTAGTCGGCTGTTCATTTGCAGCCCAAGTTATGCATTTGATCTCCAGTGCTAGTCTAACTCTGACAGACACTCACCAAATAAGCCATCCCATTTTCAAGCCTAACTCAAAGTAAATCTAAACCACATTACAGATTTAGCTTCTGTGTGAATTTGTAAATGCTAGGTTCATGCCTTCTACCTCAAAAATTAGGGAGGTGTCAAAATACGAAACTATCCAGTGAGACCTTAAGAATTTATATGACAGTCAGATTAGGGGAAACGCTTTTCAGTTTCAAAACTTTTGGTAATTCTGAATAAAATGCAACCTCAACATCTGTAAAATTCACAATCATCTGTTTCCTATGTTGTATGGCAGTTGTCGATGATTGAGAGCCATGACATAGAGCAACAGCTATGAGACGCCTTCATACTTTCATTTTACTTTCCACACTTAAACCTACAATTTCCTAATAACAAGTCAATATCATCATCATTTTTCATAGCTAATATATCCTGTAGTGTTAGTGCCTGGAGATATCTGTGATATCTCACACCATGAATAGTACTATTTATGAAATCTCAAAATGTAGTGAATAAAAGATGTAAAAGAAGCCAAGCTAATTCTCTTGTAAAATAACTGCAAAATGTGCATGCTAAGTACTTAACAAAATATGAACGATGCACATCATATATAAACTGACCAGAACATACCCACTGATTTCATGAAGAAGGCCAGATCTATACTAGAACAGAGAAATCCGAGTCATACTGTAAGGGAGGCAACTCATCAGGTAACATAAACTGTATGGACCAATCTTTGTAAACGTAACCACACCATTTGGGAAACTTAAACAATGAAATTCTATACCCAGATTCATCCCATCTGTTGATAAGACAATATGTACGGATAATGTATTTTAAGAACATAAAGAAGGTCCCCTTTGCATCATTTTCACACTGGCCCGCACATAGTGTTGCTGAAGCTGTTGCTATTTAGAGAAGTTTTTTTTGCTAGTGATTGTAACCTGCATAGAATCAAATCTAAAGCAAACAGAAAACCATGCAAAGTAAAAAAGGGGAGGAGAAAAAACACAATGTGAAAAGGGGCATCCATTTCACATAACTCACCAAAACTCCAATGAAGCTGATGCAGATACATCTGCTCCTGTGAAAGCTCCACAACAATTGATGCGGCTGACTCCCAAGGAAATCATTGACGTTGTCCTGGCTAGCAATATCACTTCGGCAGTTGAGCTTCCATACACCTTGAGGTCTACAAGAAAATAAAACCCTGAACTTCTTATATATAGGTCATTATAACTTAAATTTCTGTACATTAGATGAAATCTATGTATTGAAACATTACATCATGAGTAGACATGTATATAAAATCATTAAATTAGGAAAATGTACAATGTATGTACTGAAAATATTGATAAACTGAATAAGTATGTGAAATACTTCAATTAAACCACCTTGCATGAAACTTATATGGCTTTTCTTGTTCATTAGAAGAATGGATCAGAAGCAATACCTGGTAACTCTAATAGTGTTGAGTTAACTCCCTTCTTCTACTATGATTAAGTGCTATCAAATCTATAGGAAGTGTATGTTTGGAATACCCAACTATGTCAGATTCAAGACATGGAGGTAATAAGGAAATGATTTATAGCACAGTGAATCACATCTGACAAGAGTGAAAAAATGACACCGGTTCTTAAGGTCTCACTGGACAGTTTATCTGGTGAATTTTCACCCGACAATGACCTATTGCAGAAAAATGAGACTTATTTTACACTGAAGATACAAATAAAAACAAACTAATGATGTTTGTAGAAAGCATGCATGTAAGATTTTGACTGCAGCAATCAGGTTAATTCCTTATACAACTGGTGGCTTTTATACTTAACAAACACTGCTACCAACCCCTCTGTTTTACATTCATTTTCGACAGCAAAGAGCTATTTTCACTATTTTCCTGTGACAAGGCGGCTCAAAGAACCAGTATGTGCCTTATGCATGAATAAAGTTCACTAGTACTATAACAAATTAGCATACTCTACATCACCCCTCAACCATCTCGATTTTCAGATATTTACCTCTGTAGCAGACATACGTAAATACGTAAGCCTAGTCGGCTGTTCATTTGCAGCCCAAGTTATGCATTTGATCTCCAGTGCTAGTCTAACTGTGACAGGCAGTCACCAAACAAGCCAACCCATTTTCAAGCCTAACTCAAAGTAAATCTAAACTGCATTACAGATTTAGCTTTTGTGTGAATTTATAAATGCTAGGCTTATGGTTTTTACGCTCATGCCTTCTACCTTAAAAATTAGGGAGGTGTCAAAATAAGAAACTATCCAGTGAGACCCAAAGGTAAAACTAAAAGCTGCTGATCACAGTGGAATTTTCGTGCTTTTATTTACTGAATGTTGTACATGCAGTTAATGTAGGAAGAGACATATTAGATGTAAATAATTTCGGACTCTGATTCCATGTGCCATGGGCTGTGAGGGAGAAGGGTTGGTTATGTTCTGGATGAGGTGGAGGTGGAGGTGTGATGTACTATATGAAAAAGCGTCGGTGTTTGCCCCGGCGAGCAGCCGTGGAAGCAGCTATGGTCTGGAAGGCAAATGACCCTAATGCAACAATTTTAATTCTAAGTTACATGAAGTGCTGGTCCATCACATAGTGTTTTATTTCTTTTTCAGCCACAAATTGCACCTTTCCTGCATCCATGGATGGTACGTGGTTGTCCAGTTCGCACGGGACATGGGTGACAAACGCGACCCACATTTATGGCATAGATTTAAAGATTAATGGTGCTTCCTCTGGATCTAAAACAACCGGACCCAGTGGCTTGAATTTTACGTTCAGCTGCCTTGAAAACCGTGGAGACAACCTATATGCAATAGCGTAAGATTAAAATTGTGTGGCGACAAAACTGAGACCATGATTTCTTGTTACATCCCCACCCCGATATACACACACTATTGATTTTTATTGTTGGGTTTGCGAATCTAACTTCCATGCACCTATTGAATGTATAACATGTCTTATAATTCTCCATTCATCCAGACACAATGCGTACATTAATCAATACCAGTCTTCCATACATCTTTTCCTTTTCAATTATACATCTGTACGTCAATACTGAAAGTGTAAACTACTTTGCATGGTTACCATTCCATTTTGAATGTCAAGATTAGTCATTGTGATAAAATCCTGGAGTCAATATTTAATTAAAAACAGTATTTCTAAATTTCTATGTAAGTTAGTTGGCGGCGTTTGGTTTAAGAGTTTCAGGGAAAATAAACATATTATTTCATTAAATTTTCAGTATGGTTTCTAAATCTGTGCACATTTGTTTGTATGAATTAGCGGTCACAAATGCTGTCGACGCAACATTAGAAACAACATTAGATTTATGTTTGTAAGAATTGCCATCATAAGAAACTTACTGGTTCATTATTATTATTATTATTATTATTATTATTATTATTATTTATTGAATTAAATTTGTGCGAAACATCTCGATATAAAAAATATTTGGACACTTATCTAATGAGGGTCGTCTACAATGAAGGATTCACCGTTTATTTATTAAGTTCAGTGAAGTATGAACCGAAGAAAACGCTGTTCGAAATGGATCATACGTAAGTTTACGCAGAATTTTTCGCTTGATACTGAACTCAACAAAAATAAATTGGTCAATCTCGATAATATTAAAATAGAAAGTAGAACGCCAGGCATCTGCTCTCTGTCTCTGTCTCTCTCTGTCTCTCTCTCTCTGTCTCTCTCTCTGTGCGGATTATTGAAATTTTAAATCGATCAAACATTACGATTTCCAACTTTTTTGTGGTGAATTAAGTATCGTCACTTCCAACATTTTCTTTGATTGCACATCGTGCGTGTTACGTACACAATAACTGCAACATCCGATACACCTCCTTTTGAATGTAAGCAAACATAGGCTTGCAAATTTAACACATGATTCTTAGTGAACGGTCTGAAATGTAGTGCCAAAGGATGGGGCTAAGTACAATATTAGTTCTGTTTATACAGGCGTGAACCAAAGACACGTAAAGGACCTAGCCAATCATATTACTGGAAAAATAGTAGTCAAAAAGGAAAACGTAATCATAAGAAATTAATACATTCGATCTATGATGTTGTTGTACTTGACTTAGGGTACTTAATTTTATATCAAATTGGCTATAAGCATCAATAGCATGCTAAATGAAAATATGCAAATGAGCCTTGTTTTATAACTGGCATCATTAAATAGACTCAGTTGTGTCATTAACTACAGCCTGTTGGAGACTCTATTAATTGAAAAATCCTGGCTGCAGTTGATAAGACCTTCGATTCATTGAATTCCGATCATAAGTTTCAACGTACGCTTTCCTCTACTGGTTTCTTCTAACGATGTCGAACATCCACAATCCGCCCCAGTTGAATCAAATATAATAATGTGAGTGCAAATGTAAACTCCTTTACTTATCAACACATCAGTCCACATGCTATTCTACAAAACATTTCCATATAGCGTATCATTGCACTAGTGATAGCAACACTTGCCATATTTCCAGGACGGAAAATATAAATTTTCAAGAATATCATGAAAAAGAAAGTTCCTGAAATTAGAAATGAGAAATTTCCTATTTGAAAAAATTGCGCATACTTCCAACACATAACATATCCAACTTTCTCTTGATTTGTTTATCTTTTCTAATATATAGCTAGATTCTACTGAGATAATTATTCAGATTTTCATAAAAGAGTACAAAACCTGATGACCTGTATATAGAGTGAGAAGCAATAATAGTACCTTCTGAATACCGTGTTTTGAACTTGCTAACTAAATTGCAAGGGCGCAATGTTATTTTAATTTAGTTGGAAAAAACTGCGTGACAAAAATAATCTATGTCGGTGTTTGCACCAAGACAAACCCCAACATAGATTCTATTAATCTTGAGTTATTCAGCACTTCATGTTTTTCATATACACTTTTGAGTAAGAATTAAATCTATCTGAAGCCTCTAATCTCTACAAGAACAATTCCTTGCATAGATAATCTCTGTGGAGTACTTAATCAAGCGTTCACAACATCAGTCAGCCAAAGTATTTAGCGTGTTAGATTATCAGAACAAAAATAGCTGAAACAGATCAAATAACAACTAAAAGAAGGCAGCCTTAGCAACAAAACCACATTAATAGCAACATCAACAGTTCAACAATAATAACAACGGTAGGAGAAATAAAAATAGTTAAAATAAGAAGTTCGTGAGGTAGACAGTGCAAGACATAAGCAGATGATGAGTACAACCAAAATTGCTCAGTTGCAGCCATTAATACTTGAACCATCGAAATCATTAGGTGGCATCGTGGATTGGATAAGAAAGACATAGAAGACATGTGCACAAAAAGATTATGAACCTAATGACCTATCTTGGTACACTACACTCAAAAGCTGATGTGGACAGACTAACATCAAGAGAAGATGCTTCATAAGCGTTGAAGGCTGTTGAGTCAGAAAAGAAGTGCCTAGGAAAGTACGTCAGAAAACTGATGAAGCATTCATAGTCTTAGTGTAGGTGGAGGGTCTGAGAGAGAATTATTAGGAGAGGAAACATACAGTGAAACTCAGATTGGAGGTGCTAAAGGCATATGGAGATGGCTTGAAATGCGAGGACACAGCAAGAAATGTAAAAATTGGCAATGGCATCCGAGGACCAGGGACTCATGGTTAACACCGTGAAATCAGTAGTACGAAATCCAGACGTTATATTATACAAAAACAGTGTGCATACGTAATGATGAGACAATCAGTCTCCTGATCAATTAATACATCCATTTAATCCAGTGTGAATAGAAACTTAAGAGCGACATAAAACTTAAGCCGTACACTGGAAGTTTTCTGAGAAACAAAGGCTTGAGTTCAAATACGACAACAATGCAAAGTGACCTAGCTGAAAATAACAAGGAAAACAATCCACTTGTATTTCAATATCCAGACCAACCACCGGAACAACATAAAAGGCCAGAAACACTACTGGTTAATACAGCCAGGAAACCAACCTAATTGGTAGAAATGGCAGTACGGGGATTAAGAAAGGAACAATAAAGAGCAACAAAGTACTATGACCTGGCTTGAGAACGTAAAGAGGAAAGGAAAACACAGGCACCATAACAGTTGTGTTTGAAACATTCGGAGTTGTACTTCACTAGCTAGAGACAGATTGATGACTCAGTACTAAAATGCAGACCTACTAAAGAACCTGGCACAACTCAGACCAGTTGAAATACCGCTGAAGTTTCTTGATATCTAAGGGCATGGAAATTGGTCCGATTCCGCATAAAAGAACAGAAGGAAATGCCATTAAAAGGGAAGTGAGAGAACGGAATACACAACAACAGTTACAACAACGACTACTTCTATTGCTGCTGCTACTAATAGTACTACTACTACTGCTACTACTACTAATTATAGCAATGTGGGTAATGACGATTATGTTAGACACACAAGCTGATTGTTTCTCCCAATTTGCAGAGCATATACATCCATACATATGTTGTGCTGCTCTATTACGTACAAGGGGTATTCTGTATCTGAAGATATTTTCCATGATATATAAAAAGGTAACGAGCATTTATTCACGTAAAAGTTGATAGAATGGATACACTGCATAGTTAGTTGATATCCCATGCATCAACTTTATTATAGATAAGATTGAGTACATAGTTAATATCGCAAACATCGACTATGTTATAGATTTCTTCAACCTCAAGTACACATTCGGAACGAGGATGATGATGAACAGGCTAATTAGAACATTTCTGCACTTCTTTATTCCGTTATATTTGATAATGAAAGTTTTAATAATATTTTCATGATTCAATATTTATATGAAAATTTTACTATACTTTAATGGTACCCATATTTTACTGACTATACCTGTTGTTATTCAGTTTTGTAAAACTAAGCAAAATGTGACAATAATTGAAGGCGTGTGTGATTATCAGACATATCAGTGTTTGTGTATCACACCATTCTGCGACAATGTGATATAATATCAATTATTCAAAGGAATATGCTAACACAAGCACCTGTTCCAGCAAGAAAGTTTAGGTTGTAAAGATTTGTCAGAGTTGACATTAAAGTTCTCACAAAATTCCTGAATTATCGCATTCCACATCAAACAGAGTATTGTTTCTCTTGCTACCTTTCTGGCTTTCTCACTTCGTATACATCTCAACAAGTTTGATGTGGCGAGCATGCCGATGGGAATTCGGGGTACAAAGCGGGAACTAGCATTTCACAAAATCTTTCTGTTTCGTACTGTATGTAATCTGCGCAGGTTGAGTTGAAAGCTGATCGTTTTCCATCGGGGTGAACGAAAATGTTTAATGAAGAAATTTAAAATGTTTTTCTTAATTATTCTAAAATAGGTAAATTTCACGAACTTTCGAGGGATAGCAAATAAAACTAAGTTAAGCTTACTGTCGTTGGGTCAAGGCCTCTGTAAGGAATCTTTTTCCATGTTTCAGATCCACGTCCAAGTATGAGATTTTCTTAGGCCTTTTAATCACGCTGTACACATGCGTAGACTTGAGAGAGATATCATCTGCAAAGTTTGTTTATTACATTGCCAAAGGTATGATGATGTATCTGAAATTAAATACGTTTTGCTCGTTAGGTATTTCGAGAATTTGACTTTATTTTGCATATACTAATCGAAAAAAAATTTATAATTTATTTTTATCGCAACAAGGTCTGATACCACGCAAAAAGTAATGTAAGAAACGCAAATATACAATGTATTGAATTTGTTTGTACAATGCCATTATTTGATGCTAAAAATAATGTGCACAACGTGATCGATGCAATTTTGCTTTCTTAATATTCATCTAATATTCATGAAATTGTTCTCTCGCTGTCTCTAATCTTGATGATTTTCAAAACTAGCTGAACGTAAATTCATTAAATAAACTTATAAGAATCAATAAAGAATTTAGCTTCAAACGATTGATATACAACTAATACGATTTTGTTTCTTGCAGCGCCGGCTACAAATGGAGATATTCTCACGGCTAATAACTCGTACGAAGGGATTTGTGACAGCAGCGACTACAATGCATCCTATGCACATCATGTGATGCTGAGAAATGGTATATTTTATTTACCGTTATACCTGGATCATGCGTTTCTCTTTCATTGATGTTCAAAGTTGTAATGGTTGTTTTCATAGTGGATGTTTCCTAATGCATAGTTGTTCCTTAACATAAAAGGGTAGGTGAAGTTGAAAATTACAGAGGTATTACATGATTAGTACATTAGGTAAATTATTTTCTAGACTCTTAAACAATTGGCTTGCGAAATGGGCAGACGAAAATTATACATAGATCGAGCATAAGCTGCTTTAACAAAATGTGAATAGTGTATATGATATATTTGGTTACTTCACATATCATAAGTAGGAGTAAGAAAATATTGTATGGCTTATTGATGTTTATAACGCTTTTGGCTCTACGATTAAAACATATTTCAATAATACAATTTTGTCCTGGCAAAGAAATTATTGTTTCTCTATTGGAATGCAAGGTAATTGTTTATCTCTTTTCCAATAAGTGGTATACATAAATTATTCAGAAGAATAGTTTAGAAATAAAGGTCTGAGGGTTTAAAATTTTATTTAGTTTTTACATGATGATGGCACTGTAATAGTCTCTTAGGCAGAAGCTGACTTAAACCTGTATCGTGATTCTTGAATATAAAGTCAACGTCAAAAATTCAAAGATGGTGGTTTTCAGAAAAGGTGATTGGCAATTAGAAAATTTTAAGTATGGTAATAATAGCCTAGGAATATTTTGGATATTTTGTTATCTTTGTAGTATTTTTCTGCTGGTAGATCCCCAAGGTCAAGCTTATAAGCAGTATTTAAGTATAATATATATCAACTTTCGTGGCATCGACTAGGTATAAAACAATGCATGCAAAATGATTTTCTATATGGTGAACTCAGTTATATTGGCATCAGAATATCTCCAATTACTGGCTTAGGAGTCTGAATTTCTATGGGAAGAAATAAATAAAAAGCTATGTGGTATAAGAATATAGATTGTTTCCCAAGAAAACGAATCTGGGCTTCTCTCGTTCGAAATATTTTTCTTTCTTTATCACGTTTGGTTAAAAACTGAAGGTGTCTCGAAGTCGGGGAACACTGGATACTGTGCATAATGCATGTTGATCCGGTCATTATCTGTAATATCAGCCTGGAATATTTCTTGTTTAATTATCTGAGACCTCTATTAATACATTCAACTTCTACATTAATCCTGCCTATGCAGGATAAAATTATATTGTTCTTATGGTGGCTATTGCTAACACCCGTTTTAAAGTCATTTATCTCCAGAAAATGCCGCGAAGCACACACGTTTGATTGTTGAAAATGTTTGTACTAAGTTCATTCAAGAAGTTCTTATGTTGTGTACTGAGTCATCTAGTGCACATTAGAATGAATAAAGGTCTTATCCGTTTAAAGCTAACACTTGTACACAGAACTTGATTGTATGACTTACAAGTTCAACTAAAGCAATAGTATACAGAGATATTGCAAAGGCCTGTTTTCATTTTTTTACAGTGGCGCTTAGAAAACTGAGCGTTGTTTTATCGACTCATAGTTAAATGTGGCAGGTGGCTAATCGCCAAACTTTCACATGATATAGAAAAGCTAGATTTTGCAATGTTTTGAAAGACGTATTCCATTTTACATTTGTATATTCTATATATTGCCACTTACGAAGGCAATTGTTTGGCTGAAACCCAGAATGTCACAATTCTTTGAGTGCTTGAAAAGTTAAGTTACAGAAATGTTTAAAATAGCTTGGATTTAGGACATAAAGCATTTATATAAATACTATTGTATTTCAACAGTAACTTTCAGTTTTCATTTTCTCTCGTTCTGGTTCTATCACAATATTGTCTGAAAAATAAAATACCCTCCCTATCTCTAATCGTCCTATATGGCAATACACATAATAAATAATAATGTCATAATGGGTGCTACTTAAAGACTGGAACAGAGAAGCTTCAGAATTATACAGATTTGTCTAAACTTTAATGTTTTATAGAACTTTATTCATCGTCAACACATCTCATATTAAATCAGTTGATTATTGAAATAAAATCTAATTATGACTAAATTATGGCATAAAGAAATATAATGATTTCCATTGCTGATTAAACTTAATAGCGTATTTATCCTCAAAAACTATTCAACATTATAATGGGAAATGTTGGAATGCAATGACATGTAAGAAAGTTATGAAAATATATCGAGAGTCAAACATTTTTGAAAACCTTGAGCAAGATGTACAACGTTTTGTTGATTACGTTTGCAGGCAGTGAAAGCGATGCGTTCATTTTGTGTCCTTCGAGTATATACGGTATTTACTCCTACAATGATTCTTGCACGGATCCGATGTACAACACGACAAGTGTCAATGTCTGTACAACACGGCAGGAAATAGTCTTCAATTACAATGCATGCAGCACGCCAATCATGTATTCCCGTGAGTAATCCTTTGTCTTATTACGTGCTAGATGATGAGTCACACATGCCTGGTTTGGGCCAAACTATTTTGATGTTAACGGATTACGGACGTGAATTGTTTTTTTTGCAATACCGTATTGCAAAATTTGGTACTTTTATATAAAATAACGTTTATGGTTTGTTTTGCAGGCATCACAGTTCTTTTATTAAAGTTGGATAGATATTTTGAGTGTAGGTTTTCACATTGCGGTACCAATCCAAAGATTTCCAGATAAGAATATTCAGTCATAGATGTCGTGATTATGATCGAATTTGATATTTTTGCTAAATTCTTTTAAGAAACTAAAAGTCGATTCGTATTCATTTCAAGGTATGTTTTGTTGAGAGATATGAATTTAAGAGAACATACCACCAGAAATCTAGGTCATGCCTAAATTTCAAGCATTGCTACGTTACCTATTCTGCTAATCTGGATCAAAACGAAGGTTATGGTGCCTTTTCATTCCAATCATAATATTGAATTATAAAACATATAAATGTACGAAACATACTGATTAGATGGGATACTTATTTAATTTTGTCCTGCCTCACATTAAAAGTAATGTTTCTACATTTATGCTTGCAGGAGAAGGAATACTGGATTGTGTGTATTACATAACAAATGGATCTGTTTCATACCTAACAGTCTACAACAGTGATTCCACTACGCCCGACGAAGTTAACTACTACCGTTTCACGTGCATTGTATGTATTTACCAGACTTAAACAAGAAACAAATATGATTGATACATGTTTAGTTAACCTGTACTTTTATCAGCTTAGGTTTGCTTGACTCACGTCTTGAATCTAATTTCCTAACATATTATATGAAGAAAAAAAATTACAAGAATGTTTTGTACAATTGATTATTACTCGACCATGTTCTTATAAAAGCTCGTTAGAGATGAAATTAAAATTGTAACTAGATCTACTTAAGATATATGCTTGAAAGTTTTTTTTTCATGAATAGATTGTGTTCTGTATGGCCGAAATACTGAATCAAAGGATCATCATCAGTTTCTTCACAAAAGCTCACAAAATGATTATAGCATATGTAAGGTACATAATCTAAAAGAAAAGAGATTGAGTTATTGCAGAAAGAAACATAAAACTATGTATACATTTTTAAATCTGTAAAACACAAAATAATAGACCGCCTTAGATTATAAAGAATTTTGCGAGCTATTATTTGCTAAAATGTTATTGACATTCAAGTATTGTGATATCAAGATTACACTGTACGTTGGAATAACTGTATATTGTTTACGAAGTTCTGATTACAAGTTTGAATTTTGCTACTGTGACTCATTTTCGCAGAGTAACAAAATTATACTAATGATGTCTAAAACGCATGGATAAGTTTCAGAATCTAAATTTCTCGGCCAGTAATTGCTGAATAACCACGGTTTCCATGGTAGTTTAAAAGTGCCGTTATGTGGTTCATTTCGCTAATGCTAACATACGATGCATAAAGCACACACGTGTTTGGATCACAAACAATGTAAACCATTACAACCTAATAGTTTTTTTTAGCAATCATTCATTCGCTAATATCATATGATATTAATATGCTGAAATGAATGACGTTTTCACATTTAATGACTTAATATATTGCTTAGCACTATCTTATTATCATCTATTAAGTAGCGGCGTTTGGTTTTATATTATGATAAAATAGAGTCTGGCTGCATTTGTTTTTGTTGGATGGCTTATACGAGCCAGGAAAACAATTTTCAAATCCATTATTCTCAAATTATTTGATTTAGTTTTAATATTTTTGTTTGCTTTATTATTGCGCACCTGAATGTTCTGCCTTTGGCTGCTATTGTTGTACGTCAAAATTAAAGAAATTGTAGTCGGATGTTCGGCAAAAATATGTCTCAAACATTTAAAGTACCCACAGCGTGAATATACTCTTTCAGATTTTTAGATATAAAATTAATAGATACAACTGTTCTTTCATCATTTGATCAAAGAGGAAAAGCATATCAAAAGTTAAATCAGACGTTGTGTATGCGGAAAGTAAAATTCATATTCCGCATCGTTATCCTAGTTCCCATTATGATCACAAATCACGAATGCTAACATCTCATAACCAGTCATTGTCTGTTTTTCCCAAAGACTGTCACTTTCTATGCTTGTCGAACATCCCCATAACTGTGTAGTAGCCAATCTTTCAGGCGGCCTTTAAAACGTAAATCTGTCATTTAATAAATTAAATGTCCAGAACATATTCTGATTACTACTGGAGGATATAGCTTAATGTCTACTCCGCCATACTTAAACATCTCTTGTCAAACAAAGAAGACTGTTTGACTGATCGTTGTTAATGGCAAACCAATATATGAAAGACTATATAGTGCCTTGGCAATGTAATTAAAACGTCATGTCCAAAGATGTATCACTACGGCCCCCTAAGGCTGATTTGGACTGGATTCTAGCCCGCAACCGATTGATTGTGAACTCGGCACGCTAAGCACAAAGGTACCACTACTTAGAAGATACTGTACAATGTTTGAAGCCAGAGGTAATATTTATAATATTTTGATTATGTATAACAAATTTTCAAGCAAAGGGTCATGATTTTCGCGCCACAATGGCTTAATTCTGAAGTACAGATATTTTATATAAAATTATTTGAAGAGATGTATGACTTCATATAACTGACTTTATTTTCTTTTAGGATGCAAAGGCAAAAGAAAAATCATCACATGAAAATGTCTCCTCAGTCCCTTTCTTTCTTTCTTTCTGCCTATGTACGCACCACCCCACCCCTAACACATCCATTCCTTTCATGCAGTCACAATATTGAAATTATTGTGAGTAATGAATGTTTCAGGTTTTGGAAGAATTCACGAAAATAGTGTACCTGACTGCAAAAGCGAAAGAGTGTGCTGCATCTCAAAATTCGACATTCGTGAACACAGGTCAAGCGATGGTATGGAGGCCTTACGGTAAGCTATTTTGATTGATTAAAAACGTATTATGATATGAATTATCATGTTATCAGATACAAAAGATAAGGATAGTGGTCGCTGATTAGATCGTGAAAATGATCACGATGATGGTGATGATGTGCAGGAGTGTAGGTTAAAAGATGTTATGAGTATCTGTCTGTCTTTCTCTCTAGTAATGCAAGCGGCTATTAGGTATAAATGCTTTTTCATTTTTATAATTATTAAAGAAAGGATCTTCGTACGTATTGGAACAAACAAAGATATCTCTCAAGAAAAAGCTTATACTTTCCATTTTGAAATTTATCATGCTTTGTCCAGAACACACAATATAACATTTCATGTTCATGTAGATTTATATAAATATTCTTTTTAATATCTCTCTTTATTCAAAGTTATTTTCCATATTTAACTAAGAATATTTGCAATGTAAATTGGTTGAATTATCGTGAACACTATATATTTAAATTGAAATGAAAACGAGATCTAGTAGAGATTTATCGTTTCATCTTCCACGTCTTTCCATACGCCACGCAGCAGTCATTTTTGTCATTAGACCGTTTCAGATAATTGCCAGTGTGCTCCGTGTAAATTCCTAACGTCGATGCTCATTGCTTGAATTAAAGTATACAAGGAGCTGATTCAATTCTATTTTTTCTTATTCATTTGCTGTCATTCCTGAGTAGGTAATGTAACATGTGCACATAAAGTTGTACTTATTCCGGTTAAACTGAATCATCACACGTACCATATGCTATTTATCTCTTGAGAGATCTTGATTACCTGTTTTAACAGTTAAATGCGTGTTTGTACTTCATGCGTCGCAGTAGGTGTCAGTCAAGTTGAGATATCAAACGAAATGAAGATAAAAGTGCATTATCGTGTAGTTCTAATGAATTTTGAATTGAACTCCTTATTTTAATTTGTTCCTCTGCTAAGGATTATGTAAAACAACAAAATGATTAGCTGTCATTATGATATACTTGACGTTTATGGACTTTGGTTTTCAACCACCGAATTATTTATATTTCTCTGTCTGTATGATACAAAAGTACTTTTCTTCATTTTTGTCAAATCGTTTATATAGTAACTTGCAGACGAGTACAGTAAGCAAAAACAAACTATTTCCTCGCTTGCCTATCAAGGTTTCAATGGGAATCTAAACTACTTCAAACGTACTTCAGATGTGAATTTTACTGAATCAAACTATGATGATTTTGTCATGTATAAGCTATTATATAAGTTTGTTTTATATATCTCATTGTGTGCGCATGAATGGTCTTTTTAATTGCAATCTTTTATCCACTAACTCGTGTAGAAAAGAATTCTTACGTCAAACATGTCTACGAACCAAATCCGAAGCATACTTTGTCAGAGACAGTTTTAGTTGAAAGAAGTTTTTGTTCCATACTGAATGTTGTTCAGATCTTAGCTTTAGATATTAATTCAAATCCGCTTTGATTAACACACTATGTAATAGAAGAACTGGAAAACTCTTTGACAACATATACAAGTAAACGCAGTATATACACCAAGGATATCATACGCCACGCAACCAATTTAAAAGTTAATTCGCTTGTACTGCGAATTTGTTTTCATTGGGTTGAATAACTTACATACACGCATACAATAAACTACATCTTTGAAATAGAGCTATAAAATGCTATATATTGCATATATCGAAATGCTGTGTCGTTTGTGTTATTTTGATATTTCATATATGAACATGAATTCTTTCCAGAGCAGAGAATATAGTCACTGGAGTTTCTAAACGAAACTATTGTTAATATTTGAAAAGAGCAACACTATTTTAATTTGGGTCATTATTCAATACTTCACGTATTTGTTTTTCTTTATATAATTCGACTGTTGTTTGTCTTGAAAGATTCAGATACAACTTTGTGTTCCAGTTGCTGTATGGAACCAGTTACAGCACGATTATTACTTATTCTTAATCCTGTTTACTATCTTTGTTGATAGCAAAGTAAAATTCATTCACATAATATATCTAACAACTATCTCTGCATCTGCAAAATTGGTGCATGCCCTCGATGCAAATTTTACTGATACAGTTTTGGCATTTTTATTTTGCAGAGCTATGCCGTAAGTATACCGTATTTTTTGTTAAATGCACATATTTTCTATTCTCTCACCGAATCATATATTGCAGCTACACATGCTTTTGTTTCCATAGCTACGGATATAACCCAAACTAATCTGAGCAACAGTTAGCCTTTCCCTCCTTAGCATAATGACGAATGCCAGCAAAAAATCATGCGTTGAAGAGTATCGACATGTTGAAAGCTTCAACAAATCGATAAGCAATTTATTGAAGATGGAGGACTACTCGAAATATGTGCATCCAGAAATGGTTAATATTGACAAAAAATGAAGATTTGATAATAGTAAGTACGTTAAAATACAAAGATGTCGGTCACCGACCTAGTTTCCTCAATATGGGCATCATTTTAATTGGTCCTTCACGGTTTAGCCGTACAAGGCATCGAATGTGACATTTTATGGGTGAGAGGTTTTAACAACATTTTATTAATTTTTGCGTCTAGATTCTTCAAATACTCGGCAGTGATATTTTGAATCGAAATATATAGTTTATGACTCATCTTACTTGTGACGAATATACAGCCGTACATTTAGGTAGAATGTGAATACAAATATATCGGACATAGTGCTTGAAATAAGAAGCTTATTTAAATATCTTCTTAATTTCTCATGGTACCCGATCCGAAGTCATATGCTTAGGATAAATATCAGTTTAATTTTCACATTTTCAGGTTTTTGCACAAATCTGATTGTGTAGGACAGTTTTGTAATGTGTAGCCATGAAATGTAACCCCCAATGCGATGCTTAACTTAATCCATTTTACGGCATGCCGCAAAAGGATTAGGATCAAAGGTTACATATAACTGATGCAAATATTACACATATTAACTTCTTTCTGTATGCAATAATGTAGTATTAATAACTCAAAACGACTGTTTGCAAATTTCTAATGACTTTCATCGTACACGGTTCTCTAAAACGTGTTACATTGGTCATACAAAATTATGAACTTTCTGTTAATTACACAATAGTAAAGCAAATCATAGCAAATATCTCGTATTTAATAGATTTTAAAAGTTTACTCGTTTGCACTGAAAAATTAACCAACAGTTATGTCAGATGTTATGAATATTAATATCGTTGCATTCATATTAGCGTCAGGAACAACCCGAAAATAATGAATCAGACACATATACAACACGTGCAGCCTTGAGAACAATGGAGGTGAACATTTATCTGTATAGTGAGTAGTTATAGGGAATACATTAGCCTCAATGAAAATCGCAGTCAAAAACGACGTGGGACACTTTAGTCTCAAGGGGAATTTAACATCGGGAATATTGGGACTGTATAGCGTCAAAAAATATTGGGTCTGTTTAGCGGCAAGGGAAACGGAACAGGTGGGTGACGTCACGGTACTGGACATTGGCAACAATGTTGCAAGTGGCTGACCTCAATCGGGCCAAACAGTGACAGTGGGGGGAAAAAAGCTATAACGCTTGGCGGGACGGGTAAGTTTAGCTAGTTCAGCGGTGTAACTATTCGAATAATAACGCTTGGCGGGGCGGGACGTGTAACTGGATATAACGCTTGGCTGAACGTGTTAAGTCCAGCTAGTTCAGCGGTGAAACTTTGCGAATAGATTGGAAGATTCCATAGTCAGGCTGAGAGATCCCGCCAAACTAGGAATGAATATAACGCTTAACTGGGCAGGAACTCGTACCAACATAGAAAAAACACAAACATCGCCTGGCTGGGCAGGACATATCACTGGATAGACATAGACAAATAAACAAATACACACAAAGACCAATACATACAAACGTACGCGAACGCACACAATCACATACAAACACAAACATACAAACGTACGCGAACGTACACAAACACATACAAACACAAACACATACCTGCAGACACTTTTTTCTTAAGGGATAAGTTTTTTGCTAAGGGAAGAAAACAAACACATACACACATACAAACGTACGCTAATGCACACAAACACACACACACACACACACACACACACACACACACACACACGCACGCACGCATACACACGTGTTACTGCATTGGGTGACGGTAGAACGGGGACTTGTGATTTGAGAGATGGACAGACAGACTTAACGTTACGTTGCAGAGAGAAAGAAAGAATGGAAAAAGACGGAAATGTCGGACACCATTGTTTGGTTCTGTTATTTTTTAAAGGTATTACAGGACAATAATAATTAAGACAACGATATATTCTATGTGAGAAATGTTCATAGACAATTGTTTTCATTCTACCATAACATTTGTTGGATATCCCAATTTAGGAGATGTCATGTTTGGCAGCACATGCTACAAACAATTTGGCAAAGTTTCCAACAAAACTACGGACATCACCAACACAAAGTCTGGTTCTACTGCACTCTTAAGCAACGGAGAGAAAAAAATACGACAAACATTGTTACATTTTCTGAACGAATGTTTTGGTTTAAGAATAAGAGTTTAACATAGGAAGGGGCACAGAGGGCAGTGAAACTCGCGTTAAGAGCCCTGTGTTTGTTTTCTTTCTGAAAAACGGTAGATCTAATGTTAGAATCTTTTGCCCGTGACATATGGCAGTGCCAAATAGGATACATGATGTGTACAAGTTCAAGTCAATTCAAAATTTTATATCATTCAACGATTTACTTATGGAAAGAAATCTCTCTACAATTTTTGGATGTAAGTGTTTGAAAACAATTACACGACAAACGGAAGAGTTCACATAATTATGGTAACCATTGATCACATTTGGAGAGGTTTCCTAAATAAGGAACAGATATCATTAGGATTTCAATCAGACTTATTACGACGGAGAGAGAAAGAGATTATGTTATTCCTACTTTTAAAAAATATCACCACACTTACGTTTGTTTTTATGGTGGAAAGTTGAACATAGGTTGGGTTTGTATAGGGACAATAGGAATGATGACGTCACGGTACTGGACATTGGTAACAATGTTGCAAGTGGCTGACCTCAATCGGGCCAAACAGGGACAGCGGGGAAAATAAAAAGCTATAACGCTTGGCGGGGCGGGACATATAACTTTATATAACGCCTGGCGGGGCGGGATATATAACTTTATATAATGCGTGGCGGAGCGGACTGGCCTTATATTGATATAAGAGACCATGAAGTTTCAAATGTAGTCATTTGACTTTTGCAATCGAGATGAAACGATCGCATCATTTCGTGGAGAAAGGAGAAGACAGTAAGAAGCAGAAACGTGACCTATCGCCACGCACAGTAGCTGTAGTCTTTGCTGAGATTCATGCCAATGATTTTGAAGACGACATGAGTGAAACAGAATCCAGACCCAGAGAGTCTACACCAAACCAAAGTCCACCACTAATAACCCCTGAAAAGTACTACCACATTCGAGAGACGGACAAACGCTCTTCTTGAAAATTTAGAACCACAGCCTACACGTACACGGTGAAGTTTAAAGATTTCAAGTCCGACGTTCCGCTGTAGAATGCAGAAGAGTTCATCACCGATGTGTGGGATTCTTTGTTAACCACACTGAAACAGCAATGTCAAGCCAAAGAAGACGATCGCTTGAGACTTTCCATTTATCACGATAGTTTAGCAGATCAGCAGAAATGACACCTTCTAAAGTCATCGAAAAAATTCAACACGTACAGCAATCCAACGACAAGTTTCGCATCACCGATCGAAAAGCGACACTGTTCATGACCCACGCATGTCTCCCCAAGGGACCGGACGCAAAAGGGTGGTAAAGGTAGACGACCTTCGTAGCACCCAAAAGAGTCTCGTTCAAGTTAACAACCCTCAATACAAGATGTGTTTAGCCGTGTCATCGTGGTGGGACGTACGTATGCTGCCAAAAACGACATCGTAGAACGGAAAAGAGCCTGGAGAACTATTCAACAATCGGACAGAGCCAAACAACGAAGAGAAGCAGAACTCCTGTTACAGCAAGCTGGCCTATCCAAAGACACACCCTGCGGCATTCCTGAAATGAAAAAATTGCAAGACGTCTTAGCTCCACGCTACACCTTGAAAGGACACCCTAAAGTAGTGTGCGTACCTCTGTTGTTTCGAGGCAAAAATTTCAAAGACGGTAAATACATTCACGTCTATCATCACGATGAACATTTCAATGCCATCACCAGTATCGCCGGATTCCTGGGATACGGTTATTAATGTGAGAAATGTGACTATGGCTATAACAGTCGAGAGCAACACAAGCATTGTGGATCGAAATGTGAGGGATGTTTAGCCTCTAAATCATGTCTTGACGAAGGACAACAACGAGTGCATTGCCCTGCTTGTCAGCGCACTTTTGTTGGCCAACCTGTTACGAACAAGATTTGAAGACGCAAGGTTCACAGCGGAAAAGTGCTCGTGAAGTTATGAGATTGTGCTCTACTTGTGGACAAGTCATGCGTACCAATAGTGCCAAGGTACACGTATCTCGAGGAAACAAACGATGTCACATTTGTCACCAAATCGTGGACTTGGAACACTAATGCTTCATTCAAAAATACCAATCCAAACATGAAGAGGTATAACCAGAAGAAAGACAATTTCATCTTTTTCGATTTCGAATGCATGTAAGAGACTGGCATTCACATTCCTAATTTCTGCGTGGCTGATCAAGCGTGCAAGAAGTGCATCCAAGAACCGATCATTAGTCGTTGTCTTCACTGCAGCAAGATTCCTGGAGGACGTGAAATTTTTTTTCGGGGACCTAACACGCGGACCGATTTTGCCCAGTGCATCTTAGACCCCATCGATGAGACGTGGAGTCTAGAGGACATCGAACGTTACAGAGATTGTCATCACTATGCCACGGTGATGGCTCACAATTTCTCGGGATATGATGGGCAATTTCTTCTCAGATACTATACAGAACAAAGCACCGAACGTCCTAAGGTGACTTTGAACGGAGCCAAAAATCATTTCCATGCAAGTGGGACAAGTGCAGTTTAAAGATTCAATGAGTTACTTGGCCATGCCATTGAGTCGAATGCCAAAAATGTTTGGAATGACAGAAATAGCCAAAGGCTATTTTCCGCACTTTTTCAATACCTAAGCCAATCAACACGCCGTTCTGCCCTATTTGCCAGATGCTCACTACTACGACCCTGACAACATGCGTACCTAACAACGAGAAATTTTCTACGCTTGGTACCACACTCGCGTCTCGGACCACTTCGACTTTCAGGAAGACATGTTAAAATATTGTCGTTCCGACGTGGATATTTTACGGCGTTGCTGTGGAAAATTTCGAGAACTGTTCATGGAGCACGGAGGGATCGATCCTTTGAAAGAAGCCTGCACCATCGCCAAAACGTGTTCCTTAGTGTACCGCAAACGATTCATGCCCGAAAACACCATGGCTGTCATAAGCCTTGAAACGACAAAACTTTGTAACACGTCAATATTCGGTCGAAGCCCGACGCTGGTTACATTACTTGTGCGACAAGGAAGACAAATGTATCCAACACTCCCGCAATAGAGGAGGCGAAAAGACCATCGGAACGTATTCGGTGGATGACTGGGACTTAGACAACCCCAAGATCGTGCACAAGTTTAACGGTTGCTTATTTCACGGATGTCCCATCTGTTTCCCTCAACGTGACACTAAAACTCAGTTTTTACAACGTACCATGGAAGACTTGTACCAGGCCACTTGTCAGCATCGCTTGAAGTTAGAACAGCAAGGATACCAAGTGGTGGAAATGTGGGAACACGAGTACGATCACCGTTTGAAAACCGATCCCGAATTTAAACGCATCGTGGAAAGTTACAAGTTGGTGGACCCTCTGAATCCGCGGGACAGTTTGTACGGAGGACGGACGAATGCCATCTGTTTGCTGTACAACGCCGACTAGGAGAAAGGAGGAGAAATAAAATACTTGGACGCGTGTTTGCTGTATCCTTACGTGTGCAAATATCGTCACTTTTCCGCAGGGCACCCGCAATTGCTGACTGAACACATCGACCTGGATAACATTCGACAATACGAAGGATTGATTAAATGCAAAGGCTTGCCTCCCACCAACTTGTACCATCCCGTTTTACCTCACCATTGCCAAGGAAAACTGATGTTTCTTTTGTGTCGTACTTGTGCCGAAACGTGCAACCAAGACCAACCTTGTCATCACAACCAGGAAGAACGACCTTGACGGGAACTTGGGTCAGCGTGGAATTGTTTAAAGCTCTGGACCTGGGATACCACTTATTAGAAGTGTACGAAATTTACCACTTTCCCAAGACAGAAAAATGCCACAAGGGCGACCAATCTCAGAAAGACATTTTCGCAGACTACGTGCCTTTTTGAAACTGAAACAAGAAGTCAGTGGCTATCCTTTCTGGTGCCACACTCCCGAAGACCAAACGAAATTCAAAGAGAAATACTTGGAGCCGGAAGGCATCAGTTTAGACCACGTGTAGAAAAATGAAGGCAGGCGATCATTTGCCAAAGTGATGTTAAATTGTTTGTGGGGCAAAATGACACAACGACCGTGCTTACCCAAGTCGTTGTATTTCTCCTATCCTTCCCGCTACTTCCAGATAATTCACGACAAAACTAAAGCCATGAAGCACGTGGACGTCCTTCGTGAGGACTTAATCTTAGTTATGATGAAAGACTGGATATTGTAGAAGCCGACGAATTTGGAAATGTCATCATTGCCGCCTACGTGACAGCCCATGCTCGCTTAAAATTGTACGAAGCTTTAGAACTATTAGGAGATCGTGTGCTGTGAACGTCACTCTGTCATCGAAGGAGACCGTTTAGGAGCCTGGAGGGACGAGCTCCCCGACGAAAAGATTCTAAGTTTTGCTAGTGGCGGTCCCAAAAATTACGGCTACGAATACCGAGACCCACAAGGAGAAGTGAACACCGAGTGTAAAGTGAAAGGATTGACTCTCAATTATCGCACCAGTCACGTGGTGAAGACTGGGGTATTGAAAGAAGCCTTGCAGTCTGGAGAGGATCAAGAGTTTAAAGTGACCACCTACCAACCTCACAAGATTTTACGTTTAGCCACACACCAAATCGTCAGTCGGCCTTTGGAAAAAGTGTATCAGATCGTGTACAAGAAGCGAGTGCGGATTCCCAATCACTTGACTTTGCCGTACGGACATGCCGATATTGGTTAGCATATAAAAAGGAAAACGTCCAAGACCGATAGTTGATTATGACTACCATTGCCATGCCAGAAAGATGAATCCTTTCAGACAGACACCATTCAAGTAGTTCGGGAATTCTGAAGCCGGGAGAACCCCTATGTGACTGTACCCAGTGTAGAGACTCTAAGAACATTACAAACTGTTCCTGGGACACCACACCTTCGTCACCAAACATGTTATACATTGACTTGTTTACATTCCACTTTGATCGTTTTGATGTGTATTTTATCGTTTTACTTAACCCTTTGGTTTTATGTAATTTTGTTTTTCGTGTTTCATTTTAACTTGCAATAAACGTGTCCTGAAAGAGTATAAAAACTCTTGTCTTGTCTGTTTTCGTGTTAAAAGTGACATTCCATGCACTATGGCTACCTCTGCTGTCTCTGCTCCCTCTTCCTCCACTTTCAAAGTCATCGACGAAAACTTAGTTCGTGCTAGTTGGGAGGCCTTGTATCATCGCCATCCCTTTACCATGTTAATTGCTGGACCGAGCGGTTCAGCAAAACCAAATTTGTCAAACGTTTGGTAAGCATTATTTGATCGATCGTCCACCACAACGCATCGAGTGGTGTTACAGAGTGGCAGTCGTCATACAGCCTCCTGCGAGAAAGTCAAGGCGATTATATAGTGTTTGTGGAAGGCATTCTTCGCGAAGACGACAGGATAGTGTCTGACCCCAGTCAAACCTATCTGGTCATCTTCAACGACATGTTATAAGAAGATGAAGAAGAAATTAAACTGTGGTTTACGCGCAAAGGGCATCATCGTAATGCCAGTGTCATTTACATCACCCAAAAATTGTTTCAACAAAGTAAAGCCCATCGCACCATCAGTTTCAATGCCCATTACGTAGTCTTGTTTAAAAGCCCTAGAGATAAGTCGCAAGTGCAAGTCTTAGCCAAATAGTTAGGAACGCCTTGGCTGACACATGCGTATGACGATGCCACTCAAACCCCACACGCCTATTTACTCGTGGATTTAACCCCCCCCCCCGATATTTTGCAATTTCGTACCCATCTTTTTCACCACTGGTACCAAAACGGAGTGTCTGTTGTGTACACGTCCCCGTCGACTTAACAACAACACTAAAGTCTATAAAAACCTCGGACACTTTTGGTCTGTCTCACACAGCGTCAACATGACGTCCCTTCAGTCTCATATTCCGTCAAATTGATTCATGCCTTGCACGGCATCAGTCGCGAAAAAAATCCACAATTACGTGCTCGTGTCTTAGAAGCCAGTCTCAAAGAAGTCTTACGATGGTTTACGGTGACAGCACCTAAATTACTGCAAGGCATCATTCACATTCCACATCAAACCAAACGCTTTTTTGAGAGAAGCAAAGTAGCCTTGACGCAACTGGCCGATCCTCGCATCGAAAACTCGAACATAAAGCAAATCATTTTGAAACCTGGCGGTAGCGGTTCTCTAGGAGGTGTCATCATTAGCTCCCTCTTAAAATAAGATCCCAATGCCCCCAAAGTCCTCCCCAAGAAAAAAGCCACTCCTTGACCCAGGTCACAGCCCCAGATAAAGAAAAGTCCCCAGAAAAAGAAAAAGAAAAGCTCCAAACCACGACCTGCAGCGAGGGTGACCGCGTTGCCAGTAGCCTCAGGTTCTTCCACTTCTCCGTTGCTGATGATGCCAGCCAAGCCCAATTTGACACCCGTTCTTCCTATTTTGATGAAACAATGGAATCCCGTGTCTCCAAGAACTTCTCCGCCAGCGGTGACACCCTCCTCTTTAGCTGCAGTGGCAACTGCTTACAAAGTACCTGCCCCCAAAATCAAAGTCCAAGGCATATCGGGTATGTTACAGAGTTTCCTGATTTATCCAAGCAAGAACTGTCCCGATTTAGTCCGTTGCGAACCTCTCCACGACGCGAGATACCTGTCATCAGGTTGATACGACGTAAAGATAATCAGTGGCGACACATTCCAGTATAAGAAGACCTGGGAAAGCGACGGGGATCAGTGTTTTTGTGCTCCTGAACGCCCAAAGATGTCCCCTCAAAGAAGTGCACACCACTACCACCATCGTCGTTCTCCTGTCCAAAAAGGAAAAGGAAAAAGAAAAGGACAGTCTCGTCATCCGAAAAAACGCTTAGACAAGCATCGATATGTACACTTGAAAAGACACACTCGTCCAAAGAAAAAGAGGAGCGACAAAAGGGGAGGATTTTTTTGACAATGAGTTCTTCAATGAGGTCCTCAAAAAGACTGGTTATAAACAATTTGACCTACTCCAAAATACAACCCCCAAAAATAAGACAAAAGGACATGTGCCAAGTCATCGACGTCGGTGTATTTTTTGTGTGTTCCCCGGAGGAAACAAACAAATAAAGATTTCACCCAACAGACGTCATCCCTCTTGTACCTCCAAAGGAAGTAAAAGGAAAGGACTTCCTCCTCGTTTAGCCAAACACTGGGACGTGTTGTCCGTCGTGTCCAAAGCTCCTCCACACATGCCAAAACAAATGATTCAAACTACCTTCAAAGAGGTCATCGATACCGTGTGCGAATGTTGTCTGAATGTCTTGAAAAATACGATACCTTTGTCTCCACATCAGAAATAATGTTTAGCCAAACATCGACACGTTCTTCGCCAAATGGTCCGAAAGCAAATACCCATCCGTCAAAAAAAAGATGTTGGTACAACGCGGAGGATTTGTGCACCTGTTGTTAGTACCCATACTCAAAGCCACATTGGCACCGCTGATTACAGGATTCGTGGGAGCTACTGCTTCACAAAAGGCTCAAAGATAAAAAGGATCAAGAAGGTAACAGGAGGACTTTGGAGTCAAAGATTTCAAACGTGACCATTGAAATCAGATGGAATGACGAAACTGGCTTTAGTGCCTTACAAACGATGGATGGAATTCTATCGTTGGCAAGAACAACGGACCCCGCATTTACCTCCCAGTCATCAGTTGACCGAAATGTCCCAGTTACAACACGAATTTCAATCGTTGATGGATCGCAGCGATTTGTCAGAAGCGGAAAAATCGCAACGGTACGGATAACTGTTGCAACGACTGAAACTCTTTTATTAGAAAGTTTTAGACTAAACAGCCCTGCAACTCTGAAAGATTTTAAGGCCCTGATGCAAAGTCCATCACCATCACCACCACCCCCAGAGGTCAAGACGGACACAGCCCCACGGATGTGTGAGGAAGAAGAGGCACTGGAAGTCTTTCAAACAAAGTCAGCAGCTCCCATTCCTAGTAGGATTGCAGCGTCATTGTTGACCCCTTCCCCCACACCCGATCGAGAAGAACTTAAAGCTTGGGTAAAAAAAATGATGTTAACTCCTCCTTCGACAGTCGTCAACAAGAAAGATGGGAAACCAGAAGTGAGAAAAGAAAAGAAGACAAAAGCCATTCCATTACTACCACCACCACTACTATTACCCTCGACTTCTACTCACGTGGCACATCGGACAGGTAAAGCCGTTTCCAAACCATCCCCTCATCCCATCCAGAGTATCCGTGAGGAGTGACTGACTTATTAAAAAACAATTCCTAATGGAGAATGTGTTAGCTAGCAGTTACTACAATTCATCCCATCCTGCAGTTCACGAAGGAGTTCAAAAATTGTATCGTGCTGCCGAAACGCAAGTGAAAAGTGTCCGTTTACCTCAGGTGCAACGACGGTTACAAGAACAAGTCACGTACACCTTACATAAACCCATTCGACGAAAATTTTCCAGAAGTCGAACCCGAATGGAGTGCATCGATCATCCAAGGCAAGCCGATTTAGCCGATGTCTCTCATTTGGCCACCTACAATCGAGGCTACAAATACATGTTTTGTGTCATCGACGCCTTTTCCAAATTTGTCTGGGTCGTGCCATTGACTTCCAAATCGAGCAGTGATTTAGTGCGAGCCCTCAAACTGGTGTTGAAACAAAGTGGTTGTCACCTTCTTCGATGGAAAACCGACAAAGGTACCGAATTTCTAAACCAAGCTTTCCAAAAATAATTAATGAAACGAGACATTCATTTTTTCACCACCGAGAATCCCGAAACCAAAGCCAGCATCGTGGAACGTTTTCAACACATCTTGAAAGAACGCATGTGAAAATATTTTACGCATCAACACATTCTCAAGTACATCGACGTCTTTACGCACCTTGATGAAGCGTACAACCAATCTTACCGTCGGAGCATTGGATGTGCCCCCCAAGAAGTGACTCCCGACAACGAAGTGGCCGTCTTTGAGCGCCTGTTTGTACGTCTCCGACTATGGCTGTCCCCAAGAAAGGTGGAGTGTTGACGACGGCAGATTGGGTGCACATTGGCCAAACCAAACGCACTTTCGACAAAGGTTACTTACCCAACTGGACCACCAAATTGTTTCGTGTCTCTGTACGAGTGCGTGGCCGTTATCCTGTCATCTATAAATTGGATGACATGAATGGGGAAGTGTTAAAAAGAACGTTTTACTTGCCCGAGTTACAACGCGTGACCAAACAAGAAGATGAAGTGTACGATATCGAAACTATTCTCGATTGAAGAACACGCACAGCGGGAAAACGCCATGTCAAAGAAGTTAAAGTACGTTGGAAGGATATTCTCCCAGTTTTGATTCTTGGATCGACGCTTCGCAAGTCATCGACTATTAAAAGAAATGACCATAATGCCCTTCAACATAGCCTCAGCCACCACCACCACAGCCGATTTTTAAAGTTATTTTGTTCTCCGGTAGAATTGACCCAAGGATTAAATTTGATTTTTGTGTACTCCTATGTTGTTGAGTACAACGTAGTGGGACACACCTCCGCACCGTTACTGCGAGTCATTCCTTTCAAAGTGGATTCTGCCACGACCACTGACAAGTAAGTTGGAAACACCTATTACGTTCACCGCGAATTTGTACATCCTCAATATTTGCCCGTCAATAAGTCGTATTTCGACAGTGTCAACATTGGTATAAAAGGAGATCTAGGACAAAATATTTCATTCACCAAAGGGAAAGTTACAGTGAAACTCCATTTTCGAAAACGATTTCTCGAACCCCTTGTAAGTCATGTATCCTGTGTACCAAGGAGTCGCTTTCCAGCGAGGACATGGTTTAGGAGATATGCTGAAATCGGTCTTTCGTTCGGTGGCTCCCGTTTTAAAACCGATGGTGACACGGGGATTGCACACCTTGAAAGATGCCGTTTTGACGCAAGGCAAATAATTTCTCCAAAATGTTATCATTGACAAACAAAATCCCAAAGAAGCTTTCTTCAGAGCAGGTAAAAATGTCTTGCTTCAAACGGGCACAGACATTTTGGGCCGACGAGTCAGGCGTTCCTACTTCCCTCACGCCACAGCAAGGACAAGGCAGAAAGAGACGACTAAAACACCTCTTCAGAGGACTTCACACCACCAGAGCTAGAATAACTGAGCAAAGAAGAATCGTCCGAGACTGAGACGTTTGTGATTATTAAAAATCACAGAGAGAGGAAAGAAATGATGCACCAAGAGTCTTGCGCATGTTCCATGTCGGAACTGGATCTGTTTGCCACGCCACCCACGATGATGACGATGCAATTATTTTCAATGGGTAGAATTTCATCCCGTCTTCTCTTTGACGGACTTAGCTCCCATCGAGTTTGAAATCAAAGGACAGCCTGAAGATTACATCGATCTGAATATCAGTTACTTGTGCTTGAGAGTCAAAGTGATCGACACAACGACGGACGGTCCTGATCTAAAGGACGAAGATAAAGTAGCCCCTGTCAACAATTTCATGTATTTCTTGTTCAGTGGAGTGGATGTGTACTTGAATAACAAACTAGTCAGTATTAGCATGGATACTTACTCTTACCGAGCGTTCCTGGAAAATCTCTTGACGTACGGAAAATAAGCCAAGAACACCCATCTGGATGCCTGAGTGGTATGGAAACCTGACACGGAAGGCAAGTTCGACACAATATCAGAAAAAGAAAATGTGGGATTTAAAGAACATTGAGAGAAAATCCTGGAAGGACGTAGGCTAGAACTGTTGGATCGCTTGCATTTGTGGTTGCAAGAGAAGTATTTGCTGAACGGTGTGGATGTCTGCCTGAGACTGAATAGCAGCCCTGCCGCTTTCCATTTGATAACTGATGCTGCCTATTACAAAACAGTCCAAGAAGCCAGACTCTACGTGCGACGCGTGGAAGTGTTGCCTAAAGTGCGAAACGACATCAGTCACACTTTGAGCAGAACGATCGGCAAGTGTCTGATACGACGCGTGGATGTGAAAACTTTCACCATTCCCAAGAGACAGAGATCCATGATCGAAGATCATCTGTTCCAAGGACAGTTACCCAAACGTTTAATCATTGGTATCGTCGAGAAATCAGCCTTCAACTGATCCATCACTACCAACCCTTTCATCTTTCAGCACTTTGGCGAGTCCAAAATCGAAGTCAGTCGCGACAGTAAGACCTTGTGTACCAGACCTTTCGAACCTGATTTTGAGAAGAAGAATTACCTGAGATCGTTCTTGTTCCTGTTCGAAACTGCCGGACAGTTAAGGACTAACACCAGCCATCGTATTAGGTACGACGATTATGCAGGAGGTTACGCTTTGTGGGCTTTTGATTTTACTCCAGACCAAGGACATTTCCACCCTATAAAATCCGACCAGATTTGTGTGGAACTTCAGTTTGCAAGGCGAGAAACTGATGAAACGGTGAACGTCATCTTGCATGCCAAATTTGATAGTACGATAGATATCAAGAGTTTGAGAGAAGTCATTCTAGACTATTAGAAGTTATGGAAGACTCTTATCCTTCTTTGAATGGTGGAGAATCATTGGAAATGGAATGGGAGGGTAACGTGGAAACAGAACCAAGAGACAAAGAAGAAGAGGACGTGGTGGTCATGTCCAGATGGCCAGATAAGAACAATATTTAGTGTCCTGTTTTGCCAAGCACCTGGCTGACAAAATTACAGAATTGACCAAGAAAGATTGCTATGGATGTCAAAACGATCATCCCAGTCAAATTCAACACGATAAATGTCTGATGATGAGTCACGAAGAAAAATTGTACGAATATCTGGAGGACGCTTGGGGTCTCGTCTCGGAAGAAACAGTGTTTCATCAGTAGGATAAAGACTTGCTTGATCATTCTTGTCCTCCACTGACTGCTCTAGAGATCCATCGCATAGAATCTCTCTTGGCCCGGAGTACGAAGACAGAGCTAATAGACGTTTACTTGTCAGAGATTTTCTGATACAAAGTCAGGATTGAATTGATGACTTATCATTACCTGTGAAAGAAGAAAAAAAAAAAGAAAAAAAAAAATGGATACCTGGGAACTTTATTACCTTTTGAACAACAGTTCGTATACCTCTTCTTGGAATCCTGTCGTGTGTGCTAAAGATGAACTTCCTCATCGCAAACCTAAAGACCATCAAGCTTATGTCATCAGCACGGATGGCAGTCATCTCCCATGAACCCACTGGGTAGCCGTCTACTTCCCTAAAGATGGTTGTGTGGAGTATATTGATTCGTATGGATTACCACCTTTGGAAGACAACATCATCGACTTTATGAGAAGAAATGCCCAGCCGACACGATTCAATAATGTGGAATTACAAGGCGCACAGACTCCGTGGTGTGTGGACAATATTGTGTGTATTTTCTTCATCAACGCGGTCTTGGATATCCCTTAGAACATATAGTGACTTATTTTGATCGTAACTGTTCTAGAAACGATGAAAAAGTAGATCGATGGTTTTGTGACCGTTATGGATATCTCTTGTCTGTAGCTAGGAAACGTAGTGTACATCAATGACCCAATGACTTCCATCAGTGGAAGTCAAACATGGTTTCACAACGTTGTCAACCTTGTCAGAAATATTTGTTTGAAAAATTGTTTTATTGTTAGTTGTTGGTTGTTTGTTAGTTAAGTAAAAAATGTGTTTATGTTATATTATGTATTGGTTGTTTGTGAGTTAAATAAAAATGTTTTGTTTTGACAAAATGTGTCTGTCGTTTGTTTTTAAAAATGAACACTGTGAATACATGCTCTTTGACTTCTCTCTATCCCTCACCATAAAGATCAGCTCTATAGCGTTCCTACCCAACAAAAATCCTAGAGATGTTTACTATCGCTTCCGCGCTTGAGACATGAAAGAGTTCTCCTCTTTCCGCAAAAGCAGACCCTATCTAGTAGAAAGGCCTGCAGCCAGACGGGGACGCAATCTTAGACGATAAAAGATTGCCATCACCCGTCAATACAACAGCCCTTTTCAGGGCTACTCCCAACCATCTAGAAAAGAGATACTAGTCAAATTGCTAAACTGTTTGTCTATCTTTATGTGTTTGTCTGTAGGTTAAAAAATAGAAGTGTGTCTCTAAGCACTTCGTTTCTCTGGCTTGTAATGTAAGATAGTGTGTGTGTGTGTGTGTGTGTGTGTGTGTTTGTATGCTTGCTCGTACGTTTGTTGGTGTGTATATTTGTGTGTTTGTATGCGTGCTCGTACGTTTGTGTGTGTATATTTGTGTGTTTTTATGCGTACGCCTACGTTCGTTGGTGTGTGTGTGCATTTGTGTTTATGTGTGAGAGCTCGTACGTTTGTTGGTGTGTGGGTATTTGTGTGTTTGTATGCGAGCTCGTATGTTTGTTGGTGTTTGTGTTTGTGTGTTTGTATGCGTACTCGTACGTTTGTATGTGTATGCAATTGTGTGTTTGTATGCGAGCTTGTACGTTTGTTTGTGTGTGTGTTTGTATGTGTATTTGTGTTTGTATGCGTGCACGTACGTTTGTGTGTATTTATATTTGTGTTTGAGTTTCCCTTAACAAACCCTTCTCCCTAAAGTAAATAATATATGTGAATGTGAAGTAGTGTGATTATAAATACTAACTCCTTTGCTGAGGTGATTGTAGGTAATGGTGTGTTTTGTATATAAATAAATTGCTTCTCCACTATGTATTGATAGAAAATAAAGTGGGCTTTGTTCGTATGAGTGTGTTTTTTTATATAAAAATTTAGATTAGCATTCTCATCACTGTGGATTGTTTAGTAGGTGATATGGGTAGATGGTAAGAGGGGATGTTTTCACGTATGTACATGAGACATATAAAGTGACGCGTTCGTCATTCGCTCCATTCAACATTGAATACAAAATGGCAACCAACCAAAAGGAGAAAATGATCAAGTTGCAGGAGGTTGTAGATACCCTAGGTATGGTGGAGGAAATGCTGGTCGCGATGCAGTTTAGGGCTTATAGCCGCACAGATTGGCTATAGAAATAAACAATTTAAAGAAAGGGAAAGAGATATTAAAGGGAATGATTAAACAGGAAAAGGAGGAAAAGAAAGAAATAGAAGACAAAGAGAGGATGAGAGCATGGACTAAAAAAAAATTGAAAAAGAAGAGGAGAATGAAAAAGGATAAAAGAAGAGAAGGAGAAGTCATAAGAAGAGGAGAGGACAGATGAGAAGAAAAAGAAGAATATAGTGAAGAAAATGAGGTTGATGGAGAAAAAGAAGAAATTAGAAAAAGAAAAAGAAACCAAAGGCTTTTATCAGGGTCACTCCTATGTCTAGAAAAGACTTGCTCTTTTTGCCATTTGTGTGTCTTTGTTTATTTGTTTGTTTGTTTGTGTATTTGTTTCTTTATGTCTATCCAGTAATATACTTATATTTTATTCCTAGTTTGGCGGGATCTCTCAGCCTGACTATGGAATCTTCCAATCTATTCCTATAGTTTCACCGCTGAACTAGCTGGATTTACACGTTCAGCCAAGCGTTATTATTCGTATAGTTTCACCGCTGAACTAGCTGAACTTACACGTCCCGCCAAGCGTTATTATTCTTATAGTTTCACCACTGAACTAGCTGAACTTACACGTCCCGCCAAGCGTTATAGCTTTTTTTCTCAACCCCGCTGTCAGTGTTTGGCCCCATTGAGGTCAGCCTCTTGCAGCACTGTTGCCAATGTCCAGTACCGTGACGTCACCCACCTGTTCCGTTTCCCTTGTTGCTAAACAGTTCCAATATTTTTTGACGCTACACAGTCCCAATATTCCTCATGTTAAATTCCCCTCGAGGCTAAAGTGTCCGACGACCTTTTGACTGGGATTTCCATTGAGGCTAATGTATCCCCTATAACTACAATAGTGCACGCAATTTGTGCATTATGTCCACTTGAATCACTACAAGTAGAGGATTTAACATGATGATTACGTTTTAAATAGCATCATTAGTATAAATTAAATTTATTCCCGTTAATAAAATCTGTACATATGTAAACGTTAATATATAAAAGTGCTGGTTGTTTATTTATTCCGATTACTCTCAGAGTTTGTCACACAAGCACCAACATATATGACCTAAGTCGGGATAGAAGTTGGTTAAATATGTCTTATCAACACAATGGTTTTGAAACTTTTAACTTTACAAGTGTGCAATTAAGACAAAGCTCACGTGTTATATGGTTTTCAAAGGTAATTCGCTTTTCCCTTTAAAGATTGATTAATATTTTTGATTTTATCGATGGCATTAACCATGACGTGTAATCTGATATTTGTAATTATAATTCTACCTTAACCGCCTTATATCTCTACATAGAGAATTGTATGGTAAATGGATGAATGTTAAAAATATCTATAAAATTCTTATTTATAGGTAATTCGGTAAGATGCAGCATGCATGAAGTGAAAAATTATACATATATTGTTGATAATAAGCATATCTAGATAATAACAAAATTAAAGAAAAAAGAGAAAACATGCCGCTTCAGTAACAATAATAACAGCATAGAGACAAACCATTGATTCTATTTAGGGATAATAATCCTATCTTAACTATGAGTACGTAAATGTCTTTCAGTATTGTATACATTCTCACCTTGCTCCGCTAGCACACAATGTGCTTTGATCAATGGTTGAATTAGTAAACAACGCCTAATAAACGATATAGAGAAAAGTTAAATAATCAATAACTCACGACACAGAAATTTTGAGAAGGCAGATACAAACAGACATTTCACAAAGTATGAGTCATTCCCCTTGTTTTTCAGTTTCCTTCTATTTTCTCTCGGTCTGTCTGCCTGTCTGTCAAATTCTTGCCAATGCCTAACGTCACTAACATGATCTACTTTTATTGTTTTGAAATAGCTTGAAGGATTTTCAAACAAGAGTAATATATTGTAGTGTTATCAATTTACCAAATTGTACCGTATATATTAACCACAGCATATATGGTTTGCTACCAAGAAACTGTTCAAAGTTTTTGAGAAGGTTGAATGAAAAGGTTTTCGACAAATTCTTCCTTCACATATTGTCAATGCTTTTTCAAAGGTTTATTAGGAAAGGTCCTAAAGGAAAGAAAAGAAAATACTTTACGTTACTTTATATATATATTCCAGCACAACACTTAAACATCATTTCTCTTTCCTTATTGCTAATGTGTTTTAAAAACCTCATCATACTGATAGCCAGACAGACAATCAGAGAGACTGTCCGATTGATAGTTATATACCTATTAAAGAGATAAATGTCGTCACGAGTGATTAATATGAGTTTATTCTACCGGTACTCAATAGCCTGCGAAGTCTTTACATGCAAACTCTCAGGTAGATAAAGACGCCGCTATTACCTGATCGAGACATTTTAGGCTTTGTGTTGTTTGTATTTCTCTCTTTCTCTCTAGTATTGGGGTTAGTTTAGAGACACAATGAGAATTCACCCACAGTTTGTTTGAGTACCTGAGCCATACCATTATTAATCTGTTCTCGTCAGTTCTCATTAAATGCTCACATTAAGAAAACATATCTCTTTGACAGCTGCCGTTGTATGATGTTTCTACGGTTAGGATTGAAGAATTGTCAGTTTGTAGTGAAAATCGAAACTCATTATTGTCTAGCTGTAAGATATGCTCATGCGATAGTTCGCTATTGCTTAACAAATAACCTGCTTAATCACAAAACATAAACAAAGTTTAAAAATAGACACCCTAGTATATGCTTTAAATGCAGTATAGGGTACTAGATATGCAAACCCTTTAAAGTCTAGTCCTTGCACTAACATGAGCGTGTTTAAGTCTAGGGTACATTCTCTAACCATTATGACAATACTATTTTCCAATGCCAAACCCACTAATTCAATCATCATTTCGAACTATTTACACATTTCCTAAACTTTGCAACAACGACCACAAAAAATCAAACAAAAAATGACACCTTTAAATACACTCTCGGGTCTCTGAAAAACAGTAAATTTTTCAAAATAGTTGATGCTGTAATTAAGATCTAAATTCACTGCATCTTATTTATTGTGAGATAATATGAAATAACTATTCTATTGTTAATCTGGAAAGGCGTGAAAGATAGGAAATTTAATTATTGATGGAAAGGAATCAAATCATTAATCACTTACCTTTAATTTAAGAAGTAAAATTTATACTCTAATCCGAAATATCATTTTGTTTGTGCTTATTGAACGTGGATCAGGTCATATTGAAGCCAGGTAGCTATGATTACTTGCTGCAAAATCATTTTTATAATTATTTCTTTCTTAGGTTGAATGATTATTCTAAATAACCAGAGTACCTAAATTCTTATACTTATGACAGCTATGCCAATTCATTTCATTATTGCAGCTTACCATTTACCAGTTTAAGTCACTTCGCATTAGTGTTATTAGTAAATCCCAAATCTGGTAGTCCATGTATGTGGATATAATAAAATTACACCTATATTTATCTCCCGTAAGCTACACATCAAAAGGTCACAGCCGACACATTTTACTACTTCCTGCTTTTCAATCACCAGTTTGAAACTGAACCTGAAAATACAATTCATGGTACATGCGTACGGCTAATTTTGTGCAATTTCTTATACCAATAATTTACAATTGTTTCAGGATGAAAGGATGCGTTTATGTTTTAAATTTAGTCCTTATAAAATGAAAAATGTTTCCAACATACAGCGCAGACCAACAATACTAAATCACATTTATAATCAAACTTTCTTTGTATAAACTTGCATTATTAAGTCACAAATATGTTGAATACTTATAAGTCATCTTTATTAAACAATCTGAAACTTACAGATTTATCCTCATGTTATTTATCACCTAGTTTTTGATTGCCTTAATTTTCCCGAATGACAACCCTGACCCTAAATGTTTGTATTGTCCAGCGATTGAAGTTGAGCACAAGCAGGAAGGTCTGATCTGGATTGCCATAGTGGTTGCCATTGTCGTTGCGTTGGTAATCCTGATCATCTTCATATTTGTAATTGTCCGCTGCATCAGGAGGAGAAATCAGAGGAAAATAGACGAAGAACAGTCCATTAGAGAGGAAACTTCGGGAGACGAAAGTTCCAACGAGCAGGATGAGAGAAATGAGGAACGAAACTCCATAGACTCAGGAATATGGTACGTACGAACTGTGCTTGCAAATACAAGAGAACCCATTCTAACACCTTTTCCAATTCAAGAGTAGTGTTTGTATGTATAAAATCTCAATTATAACTTTTTCTTCCGACGTAATCATTGGAATTTATAAGCACACAAATGTGAATGGTAAGTCTGTGTTATAACATATTTCCATGACAAAATACCATCTGCAATATCCTATTTTTATGCCTCTGCTTTCATAAATAGATCCTTTAATTAGTCCTCCCTCTTCTTGCTATATTATGTCCACTGCTTTTTTTCTTTTTCCTTTCGGAGTGAAAACGTTCGTGATGAACAATATCATGTGCAATATGAATTACATATTACCAGGCAACTTTTGTGACCATTTACAAAACTCGTATATGAAACCAAGGAAAATCACAACTCACTTCTTTCAGCGAGCCAATCACTACAGGAGGAAATGAGGAAGAAAGAGAAAACATTATAAACACCGTAGGTGAAGTATACATTGATGACAGTCCACTCCCAAGCACTAGAAAGGTATACAAGGAAATTTGTCTTTTGAAGTTTGCTGAGTGTGCAAGGTAGTGTTAGTGGAGTAAACTGAACAGCATCCTATTTCTGAATGTTTTTCTAGTATCTATCTTACACTTCATTCTTGTTAGTTATTTCATACACATATTTCTGGCGCCAATACCGTCTCTGACTGCTTCGCTTTAACTTGCATCATTGCTATTAATGCGACATTCCGAAGCCGCAACTTCGTCTTCACATATGAGAACATAGAATTAATAGTATTGGTATATCAAATTGCTTTATACCAACACTTTAAATGCATGTTATTTTTTAATGTATGTGGTATATATATATATATATATATATATATATATATATATATATATATATATATATATATATATATATATATATATATATATAACCAGAATATTCTAGATCATCTGTCCCACTTTGCGCGTATTTTCGGGTAAGGAATCCTGTTAGTTGTCAGGTAATGTTACTGTAGAAAAGATGTAATAGTCCCGTGGTTGCTCTAATGTCCTGTGTACTGTGCAAACAATGAGTTTCCCCAATAATTATTTGACATTATAATCCGCCATTTAAGTTACAAAGCTATTATCAACATGGGGGAATACTGCTGTTACTACTACTACTACTACATAAATAAATTACAAAGCACAGTTTTATGCATGAAAACGAATGAGGTCTTACAAAACGTGCTTGCTTTGCACACATCGTTCCGGTTCACACTTAAAATTATTCTGACCAATAACGTATAACGTATATTAGGAACAAGGTAGGTTGGAACGTCGTTACGATCTGAATGTGACAGTCGTGTGGAACACTTGTCATTGTTGAAGTGAAGAGATAGTAAATATTTATTAAGGAACGGCACGGAATTATATCACTAATTAGTACAAGTTATATCACATGATCTCAGACCCACAAATTTCAGGAAGGCAGCAGTAGTATTGTGTTATTTGAGGTATTCACTCTTGACCTCCGGCATTCGATCTGGTTCATAATGGGGGCTCTTGTGTCAACCGCATGCTACATTTGTAAAACTTGGAAATTAAAACCACCCGTTAGAGTCTGCACAATTAAACACACCCTTTGTAATCAATGTAAGAGAAGACCGTTAATCTAATAAAAGTAATAATCAACTGCACTATTTCTAGATTGGTTTCAGCTTGTTGCCTTCATTAGCTGTGTGATATGGTGTGTGTATGTTTGTCAAGAGAGATATAGAACATAAAAGAGCAAGGATCATCGAGAGACAGTACAAGTAATTAATGACAGGACATTGCATTATATTACATGGGACAGTTTATTAAGTACTAAATTAAACCAAGTGGACAACACTGTATATGACTAATGGAATGTCCTTTCTCCATCATGCTGTCCCTTTTCCTGTCTCTCTTTCGTACCCTTGCTCTCTCTGTGTCTCTTTCTAGTTAAGTGTCGAGTTACTTAATTATAAACTAGTATGTTTTTGTTTCGCTTTGAAACGTTTTTTGATCTATCTTACTCTGTCTGTCTGTCTGTCTGTCTCTCTGTCTCTCTCTCTCTCTCTCTCTCTCTCTCTCTATATATATATATATATATATATTTCTTTCTCATTTTACATGCTGCAATCTGTCATTGTACAGTCATAAAATTATATGGGTGTACCGTTGCATTTTAATTACAACCGATTTTTCCACTCATAAACGTTTCACAGGTTTTATATTCTGGTTTAATTTAACATATTAATCCTATGGTGTCTAAATCTAAAGTTGTAATTTTAAAAATCTGGAGCGCAAATATTGTTTCCTACTAAGAGATTGTACATTGTGGTGTACTTGGGACAATCAATCTGGGAAATGTAGCAGAATATAAATATATAATATAGAACATAGCTCATTACTGTTTCAGTAAATTATTATGTTTGGGGATATGTTTATTTATGTCTAGACTATTTTTTCGTTTTAAATTTAGGTTTCTTGTATGTTAATTTCTCGCAATGAAAACATGTTTAATTGTGGCGAAGTTTGGTATTATACCTTTTAAAATTCCATGTGCAGCTATATGCTCATGCAATGTGTAATTGAAATCAGTTCAATCCAGTCGCATGTGATACAATAAATCAAGAGTATGTAAAGCCAGAAAATAATAATGTATGTATGCATGTATATCAATATGCTGAAAACTACATAACTGCACATAATGGTATTGTTAAGTCTGAGAATATTTTCTAAGCCCACAATTAGGAAACGATATTCATATTTACTTAAACAAGCCGCATATTTTGCAGTGTATATTTTAGAGGTGATTTGAGTTCGAATGTGGTTGTAGATGGGAAGGCTATTTTGAAAATATTATTTCCAGTTTTTAGAGGGGTTATAAGGTTATTTATAAGCGTGAATACACGTTAAGAAACAATTACTATCAATGTTCCTTATAACCCTGCATATTCCTTATTCAGATCAACCCTTCTGTGGAACATATTCTGGTAGACATTGACACAATTTCATTTCTATCTATTCGGCTGCCTATACAACACATATTTCCATTCATTCAGAAATTACATCGCCAACAGCTCTATTTATGGTTCTTCAAAATCATAAGATACCAAAGCGACATTAAAATTAATTTGGTAGGCACATGCACTTTCATATTAGGACAAGGATGCATCAGACAGGATAAACATTTCAAATGGCATCAAGGTCAAATCTGAACAAAAACTGTTTTAAAATCATATATTAACTCATTTGTAGTTTAGTAAAGGTATGTAATCCAAGGCAAAAACCATGTATGCACATGGGTACATAAGCTGTACAAGGTGAGTTATAACTTAATACTGGCAATACATTAGTCTTGTGATATTTGATTTCACACTGGGCATATCGACGTCAAAGGCTCCTATCTCTTTACCGATTGTATGGGGTTTCCTCATGTGAAATGTGATAAATGCGTTTATCTAATCGATCGGTCCTACGAATAAAGTAGTGGAAGTACGACAGCAGTTGTCCAATTTTCAATTATTGAAGAGTAAAATCGATTCATGGACGTTGAATATGAATGGTTTTATTTGATTAATGATAGCATATTAAACGCTTGCACAAAGAGTAGCGCGTCCTTGTACTTTTGTTTGTCATTCTAAACTGGTATTATCCACTTCTTGCATATGCTACCAATCTAAAACAAAGGCCGCGTTAGATACAATATGTAAAATTGTAAAATGAGTAGACTTCATGGTTAGCTTTCTAGGATACGATGTGAATCCACGAAAACGATGTGTGTCATCTTGAAATTCCTAACTGAAGAGACCATGAATGTGTTCTAGGAATATCGAGATTATCTGATCTTCCTCAAGTACACTTCCACAGGATGCTACACATATATTAAATGAGGAAGAACAGGTAAGTTTCAGTTTGATTTCTAATCACAAAACACATTTGCATCGTAACTACCGCTGTTTTATTTCCATAAAACGAGTTTTAAACACCTGTCTATGTTTTGTTAAGAGTTTTAAACATCTTTAAGCACCATTGCTGTTTCTACTGACGCTTTTGTGTACGACTAATGACAGCACAGATGTGTTTGATGAGGTTGTCCGTGCGTGTTGCAATTTACACTTTTCTAATGCGGGGAATAGAAATTTTAGTGGCGGAATATTTAAATCCGGGACTAAAACCTATCATCTACAGCGGGTGAACTTAGTGAAATATCTTTCGTTAATCTTCATGACTTTTCCATTCATTTACATATATTTTATTACTATAAATGTTGACTAATTCGCTTGGGTTACAAGGTCTCTTAATTCAGAATAAGCCCTTCAATTATTATTTATAAGAAAGTAGCATGTATAGCGGCATACAATGCATATGCTCATATACAGTTAAATGTAAAACGACGCGATTCAGGAGAGAGGGAGATTCAGGAATTTATTGCAAGCTTTACATCATAAACGATTAAGGAGTACATACTCCAAAATGATCACATAAGACAATTGAAGAACATCGTGGTCTTTTTTTATCAAGATGGCAGCAATAGCTGACTGAGCTTTTGCACTGACTAAGCAATTTTTAATACATACAGTCAAATTAGGACAACTTTATAAGAAATATCATCAACTCATATTTAGAATATTCAGTTTATTCCGTATTTAAATTTATAAAGGTAGGTATTTCAAATTGTATGTACTGGAGGCTTGCTATATGTACTCAAAAAGCCAGAGTTCCAATAAAATTCAAGACAAGTAAGTACACAACTTGACTCATATCAATATCTGTCTACCACTTGTAGCCGTGTAAGGTATGTCGCAAAAGTGACCAAATAAGTTAGAACTATAGTTTACGTATCACTGGATAAACATTGAGTCAAACAAATGCATTTAAAGTTACTATCTACTCAGTCAAAACTCACTACTGAATCAAAAATTTCTGTCCAGTCAAAACTCCCCGATAAGCAAAATAAAATCGATATTCAATCAGAACTGGGATATTTATAATGGGATATTTATAATAACAAACCGGATTGTTTGTAGTGAGCTTTAAAGACTGAACGTCGTTCGTCATATATATATATATATATATATATATATATATATATATATATATATATATATATATATATATATATATATATATATATATATAGTTTAATCTTTGCGATATTTGTTTATTTTATAACTTTCTTTTATGCACCTTTAGCTTGTTGTATCTGTGGTGATGCAGACTGTTGCTTGTGTTGCTTGACACTAAATGTCTTTGCTTGTATATATAGGTTTTTGACCCAGAGAAGAATACTAATAAGAGCAATATGAACCATCAATAACCTTTCTATGATGTGGATACAGAATATCAAGCTAGAAGGAAAGGTATCTGCACAAATAACAGCTATTAAATGGATGACACTAAAAAAGCATGAAGGGAGTGAACGTAAGATACATGCCCTACATCTTTCTGCCATACCTCTAGAGAATGAGACAAGTCAAACTTTGTGCAGGGCCATCAAAATAATGGATGTAATGGAAGCGGACTTTAGAGGTAAAACAAGAGAACGAAATCAAAATAAGGGAATAATCAAGAGAAGCGATATAAATATCTCAAACAGTAATTTAGAAAAGGTGGTTGTTAGCAGAGATGGAGAGAATCAGTATGATTGTGTGAATCAAAACGATTACCAGGAGAGGCAAGGAATTTACCCTGAAAACGACGAGGGAGCTAAAAGTATATCCGTCAAGCACAAAGCGAATTACCACGCATAATTAGCTAAGGAATCTAAAGGCCGACAAGATGTCGAATATAGACGCAAAGATATTCCCACAACAGAAAAACAGGTTAGTGAAAATAAAGTATGTGTTGAACTTATAGGTGGAGGCAATGTAGAGCAAATGAAGCACGAGAACGTAACTGATGGAAACAAAGAGGATAATATTGATTTTGATCGTCTGCGAGAACTTCAGTCTGATAGAGACTACTTTTCGGTGACACACAAGAAACAGTATGATTCATATAGCAAAAGAAGTGATACAGATGACTGAATACAAACTGTCAATCCTGAACATCAATTTCAATCGGGTGTAAGAGGCACACGAAGTATTATTGTAGGGAAGAATGAGTTAACAGAAAGAAGAGAATGTGTAAGCGAATTATTCATAATCTTACCATAGAGAATATTGGCTATTCAAATTACAATGTCCATGATATTACACACAGTACGAAGACCAAAATTTCTGGCTATGAAAATCTTGACGGATTAAATGAAATAAAGAGTAAATATTTATCCAATATCGCAGAAGATCAAAGAAAGCAAGGGTGGCAAGTTAAGCATTGCAAAAAATCCCAATGCTGTTGACTATATTGCTGAAGGGAGAATGACTAACAAGGAGCCTATGCATGCTTCGCAGTCTGAGGTACATAATGAATATGGAGATGACGCCTTAAGAACAATACCAAATGCTGTAAAAGATAGATCAAAACTGGGAAGTTCTTTGATGGATAAAACAGTAATTCAATGCAGAAAACTAAACAAGGTTGATAGTTCGAATCGATGCGAACACGAGAAGGAAAATAAATTAACAGAAAATGATGGGAGTAAAACATCAGTCTTTAGTAGTATTTGTAAAGATTCACAGCACAACGAAGACATTAAGTGCGATAAGAAAGATACAAAATCTGGTTCTTTCGACAGGAATGTGTCACAAAGAGAAAAAGAGAAAGTAACAGGTGTCCAGACAGGTAATAATGGCATAAATAATGCAAAACTGAATGATGAAACCAAACAGAAAAATGGAGAAGCTACTATTATACCTACTCAAGCAAGCTATAATTGTACAACGTATATAATACATGATTCAACGCTTTAACAAGTCTTATGAATCACCTCAGCCTACTTCATTATTGCTAGCGGCTCATTTAATATCTATAGCTTTTATTTTGGTTTCAAAATAAACAGACTTATTTTATGTTGTCATTTAATTTTATTATGTACATGACACCTCAACCCACTAGGAACAACATAACCATCTTCAATGGAGTGTCGCTTAATATTTTATTTAATTTTACTACATTTAAGGTTTTGCAATTTATGTATCTTAATAGCATATTTGTAGTATGTTACCTATCCTTGATTCATCTTTTCAATTTTGTTCTCCATATAACTGGATTTTCTTGCCTTTATAGAATGCATTCTAACAGTCATGACACCCTTAGTCGACTTATGAGAGTGTTCATGTAACAAAATGAGGTCTTCCTTTTGCTTGCAGTAAAATGGGAGCAAATACTGATATCATTAACGAAAGTTAGCCTTTTGTACAGAAATATAAATGATTGAATCCTGGATCGGTCGTTTTGAAGACTAATTTACGTGCACGTCTGCGTGCATGTAACTGTTTTAAAAGGAATATTCCTTTGGCACCGATATATTTCGTCCTATATAATTACCAGGACACTCATAACCATTCTCCGAAAACCCAGAAACCTCTTTCTCAAAGCATATATAATGGAAATTTATTAGGAAATAATTAAAATAATTTATACAAAATTTTCTGATATATGTTTCCATCGAGAGCATTCATGTGTGTCAGTTGGGATCAGCGCTATATTACTAACATTTCCTAATTTTGTGCCATCTACAATGAATCAGTTTTAGTTTATGATAAATTCACCTTGTGAATGTGTTAAGCTTAAAACAACATTTGAATAAAACTAGTCTAGGAGGTGTGTCTCGCTCCTCGATTAACAATGTTTTATAATGTTGACTCAAATTGCTAGTTTATTTATGTTTGAGGATCCCCATTTATTTTATGCACTGTTCATACATTTTATTTAGTTCAAAAGCTTGCAAAAGAGACTATTGTACAATACTATATCACTTTAATGGTTTCACAGATTTGAGTCATTTGGGAACAAAGCACAATAATTAAGTTTCATCTTACTTTACAATGGTAGACAAGGTTATCCATTGCTCTGAAATTGCCAACTGGTAAGAACAGAGGGCAGAGAAAACTGAGATCATACGTGGCATATAAATTACATAGCCATCTCTTCGCTAGTATTCAGACACATAAATATAAGACTATAATATTTGTATATATAACACACATGCCTTTAAATTTGATAACGATTGCTGAAAAAGCCATTTGTTGAAGTGTTATAATAATGGTATAAGAATGGTCTGGCAATACGCACTTGAGATTATTAGGAAAAGTGGAAAACCATTAAGCAAATATACAATGGCCATCTGCAGAAAATATTTGGTGCTTTACAGACAGGGTTACATTGACCTTTGATTGGTTGATTTGTCTATTTGAGATACATGATCATATACAATCGCCAATAAATAATTTCATTTTTCAGTCAAAACAGAGAGGAGTCAGCCTCAGATGATACGTTTGGATATGTGTATTACGCTTTTAATCTTTTAATAATGTAAATTCATCCTATTTATATTTATGGATTTGAATACTGTAGTAGAAATTTTATTGAGTAGAAGAAAAAATGAGATAATATCAAAACAGTCTCTTAAACATTTAGATAAAACACAAAATTAATTTTCGTTATTATTATTATTATTATTATTATTATTATTATTTTGATTTGTGCACTTACTATTAAAATGAAATGAAATGTGGAGATGAATTGTGGAACTACTGAAAGTCTTCACGATATTGTAATTGTTTTATTTGGTTGCCTAGCAAATTTCACACGAATTTTGTTTCAAATATTACCAGTAGTTCATCCGCCTTGTTCAAGATACAACATTGGAGTGCTGATTTCTAATATACATTACCCATGGATCGTAATGGATGTAAGGAACATATTACAGATGAACACGAAATGCACAATAGTATTTGACGCCTAATGGCTTAGAACATATGTTCAGAAGAGCGATTCTTTCTTTTTTTTTAGTCTTGATTTGCTTACCTATTTTCGTCAAGTGTTTTATCCCTGCTCATTTAAAATTATTTTCGCAGTAATGTAGAATAAAATGCAATGTGTGTATATGCTTATTCCTAATTTTCCTAATCATCATATGCAAATTAAAAGGCATATATCACTTTGTGATAAATGTTGATCACTGAAAATGATTATTATTTTTGAAAGAAATCAATTATAATCACCAAATATTATCTGAAATGAAGATTTATATTATTCACTGATATTCTTTGTTAATATAAGAGGAAAGTATTCTTTACTCATGCCTTAATGTTTTTACGGACTTTAAGCATCGTTTCATTTCTCAACCAGGTCCACATGTTTTAAATTGTAAGCCTTATATGACTTAATAAAGTGCGTTGAAAATGGTATGATTTATTAGACAGCATAATTTGCAGCTTATAAGAGCAATGAGATGATATATAAGCTGGCAATCTGTCTGTATCAATTGATCGTTTAGTCTAATCTCTTCAACAGTCTGCCAACCTTGAACTATACTCTTATAATATCTCGTATTATAGATCGAAAGTGATCGCTCGAAGGACCACAGTGAAGATAAAGGGGACGAAGATCAGGTAAAATTGTTTATTACATGAAAGATGAATAGAAATGTTTTAGTACTGCAATGAGAAAGTGTCTTTAGGCAAACATTAAATTGTTGCACTAATAATGCCTGAATATTATTAAGATGTGAAACCTTGGTTAAACCTTGAGCAAAAGATTGCATCATTTTGCTTCGAAAGTTCTTGACTGTCAAAAAACAAAGCTTACAATCTACAGTAAATGTCATCCGTTCATAACCGGTGCCACTTGGATATAAACGGCGCTTCGCCTCTCTTGTTGTCAGAGTATGCAAATAATACTGAAGTAAGTATGCAATTTCGTTATTGAATTCTAGATTAAGTTTCCAATGGACACAGGTAACAGCTTAAAAATTATAAGAAAAGAGATGGACAAATGAAAGGCAACTTAGATATTAGTCGATTTTAAGATAATTTAAGCTTTCAATAGAGTTTTAAGTAAGAATTACATTCAGGTGGAAACTATGGATATGATTATCGCAAATAGTATGTAAGATTGAAAAAAGTATGTTAAAGTTCGCAAGAGTCTATGGACATTTTACCGAACTTAGGTATTGCTGAAAAATAACAAATATGCCATCTTATTCTATGTGTAATTAGTTTTGATACAATGCTAAGATTGTGCATTTTGATTTCCGTATAATAAAAGAAAAATAAGTTCACAGTGTACGGTAAATACGATGGGCCATTGAAACATTTTTTGTCAAGGTCAATCATGTAATGATTTTGACCAACATTTTGCAAATACGGTAAAATATATCTTCATTTTGTTTCACTATCAGATAATATGGTGCAAGTTGTTAAATTCCTGCCATGACTCCCCAAACAACCAAAAACCCTAATAAAACAAAACAAAAACAAAACAAGAACAACAAAATCCCCTACATATACATCGTCATAGGAACCCTAGACTATTTACTTTTCAATTAGAAGGTATGTATTCTGTACCTCTTTCTTCGGCCAAACATAAAAATGACAAATGTTTTCAAAGCTGTACCAGAAGCTTCTTATCTTGTACATTGGGGTGTACTACTGAAGATTGTTATCAATCAATGGATGTAATCGATGGTTAGTAAAGTAATTAATTTATTTGTCATCAACATATCAGCGTCTGTAAATATGAAACTATGAGAAAGAGATATTTCCTTGAAATTCTGTACGTGTTGTAATTGTAAGTAAAACATTCTTCAAAATACGCAGCCAAAGGGATCTCTCACGAAAACGTTAATCTCAAGAGAAGATGAAGAAAGAAAACGCCAAAGTAAAGGAAAGGACAAGAAAAGGAAACTCAAAACATTAGGAAAAAAGAAAGTGAAGCAGAAGATTGGAAAAGGCGTTGTGGCAGGAGAGGGAAGCTTTGAAGGAGAAGGTAGTGAAAGTGGGTCTGTGGATTCTGAAGAAGAGGGTAGTAGGATAGACGGCGCTGTGATAGCTCCTTTCACAAAACAGTATAAGCAAAAGAAACATATAGAGCACGTATTGGAAGAGGAAAAAAACTTGTCAGAAGAGGACAATGTGGACGAAGCCGATAATTTTGTAAGTATTTGTCTGTCACTATCCAGTACAATTTTATATTAGGTCTTCTCCATTTTCCTTAGATCAGCCCATCCTCACTGAGAACAATGTTACAGAACCTCTACCATTATTCTGATTTGTTTCAACATTCTAGCATTTCGACTATACCATCGAACTACTTTGCGTTTTCTCAATATTGGGATTTTGTAGTGTCGCTTAAGCAACTGAATATAGGAACCACACATGTTTTTTCTGGTATCAACATTCGCCGGATCCTTCAAGTGTTGTTGAAGTCCGAACCCAATGGGGGCAAAGGTTTCAACACAAGTGATTGGACGAATCTATTTGATCTTATAAAAGAAAGAACAAAGCACTAAAACGAAAATAAAATAAAGCCAGACATGTATGTTATTATTATATAAAATAAAAAGAAATGAAACTTTTCTGATGCAATCAAAAGTTTCCGTAGTGAAGGGACCGATCCTGCACATTAGCTTTACTTAACCCTTTTCTTTTTGGGGTAGGTGCGCGCTCCGGATCAGCTAATTTAAAATGGTCAATGTACACGAACGGCTCGCAAGAGAGCCAACATCTAGAATCTATTGAGAAATAGCAACTTTTGTGAACATATATATATATATATATATATATATATATATATATATATATATATATATATATATATATATATATATATATATATATATATATATATATATATATAAAGATCAGTAATATTTGATGAAAATGCAGCTACCAGATATTTGATTGAGTTTGCGCATATCGGTTTTTGTATCGCTGAGTGAATGGATGTATTAGCTTGAGGGATCACCTCTTTCTCTGCTCGGAAATTTATCATTTTTGCTAGACTTGAGAACGAAGCTGGATTGCATGTTTCAGCCAATCACGATGCAGTAATAAAAAAATTTGTTTTGGGTGCGGCCCCGTGAAATGATAAGTATAACAACCGCATAAATGTGAGATTGATACATTGATATGGTCACATTTATACATTTCGTTTATTTATGTGGTACACGCATCAAGAGTAGGTATATTTGGCAAAGTATGGACATATATGACAATTCAACCAGTGTACTTTATTATACCATCTTGATACAATAATTGTTACGAATCCGCATTATTATTATTATTATTATTATTATTATTATTATTATTATTGTTATTATTATTATCATAATAAACTGTCGGTTTTGTTACTGTTGCTGATGAGTGTTTTATATATTGTATCGGTGCTATACTGTCAGTATTAGATAATGTTATTATAACAATTGTAACGTGAAACTGATGTCATATAGTAGCAGCATCGAAAACAATGATACATTTATTTAAGTATATATAAAGATATTCTGATCAGAAAAGGAATGTAGTTTTTGGTCCCTCTTTTTCTCCCTCTGTTGATCCGCCTGTCTTGTTTCTTTTTTGTGTCCCTATTAAGGTTTTAAATGAACGTTGAAAGGTTATAATTAACAGGGAATAAGTAATGATAGTTATGAATTAAATCTATATCGATATTAACTAATAGACTAAGAATCCCATCTTTTGTTGTCCTGGTTAATGGGTTTTCATTTTGTGTTGTTAAGTATTAAAAAGTTATAAAGGTTTTCATTTTCTGTTGTTAATTATTACAAAAAATTATAATGTGCTTTCTCATTATCACTGTTAAAGAATATCAGAAACCTTAAAAGTCATATATTAAATTTTTGAATGATCATTTCGGCTTATATACAGTTTAATCAACTCCAAGAAAAATGAGACGCCCCGACGCCTGCAGCCAAAGAAAAGCGACATCAATGATGCTGGAAGCCTTTGTAAACATCTTTTCTGAAAATGATAAATGCTTGTAACAACCAAAATAAAAAAATTAATTATTGTATAATAGGAATTTGTGCGAATTATATTGTTGACGTTTACCATTTCTCCTCGCTTCAATTACCAATCAGTAACAGACGTCAGTTTCAAATACAAACACACTTGCCTAAAGTTTGTCCAAGATTGTCAATAATATACCCTACATTTTTGCAGACAAATACCACAACTTTTATATGTCTCAGCAATATCTGTTTTCATTACAAGATACTGGACTACTTTTTCAGGTTTTATTCGCTCTACGGCTAATGCCACATTTGCGTAATTCTCCGAAAGTTGATTGTTAGTTTCTGTTTGTCCCGGCTTTTTGCTATTGTTTAATGTCTGTATTGTTTTGTCTGTACTTCATGGTTGTAATTAATAATAAAACTGTTCTTATAAGTATAAAAGTAGACTAGAAAGGTCATATAAGATATGAGACAACATTATATGGGATGAAGACTTTAGAGGTTTCAAGTACCTGAACGAGCCCGTAATTTCATTTTTTTCCCTTCTTTTTTAAAGTAAACTTGAATTTACTTGATTTACAATATCATTTTCTTAGTACGATCTCAACACGTTGTCGCCATCAGCTGCGATTGATATTCTGGCTGGTGCAGAGGACGGTGCAGGGCAAAATTTAATAGGAAAAGAAATGAAAAGAGGCACCGATGACGTTTCAGAAGTTACCCTAGTGGAGGACTCAACAAAAATGCATGGTAATGCTGACACTGATGATATGGTGAAACGAGAAGAAAGACTTGATGGTGCCCATAGGAAGGGCACTAGAAAAGAGACAGTGGACAATGATAAAACAGGTGCACATAATGTCACTGTCAAGGACACGACCCACGGTTCAGATGATGTCCTGAATAATGCTGATTCCAGTAAGAAAGAGATAACCTTACTTCATGTAAAGGAGAGAAAAGACAGAAAGACAACTGTGGAGGTTGGAGAAGGGTCTTACGATTCCTGTTCAACAGAGACAGACAGTGGCGTAGGGGACGACGACGAAATATATATAGATCTTCAGTTAACAAAGGACCAGCAGGAATTCATATATAACAGTCTTCAAGATAAACATGGCAACCTTAGACCAGTTTTTGAGAGGAATGAAGAAGGAAAAATCTTTGTGAGTATATTAATTCCATGTTCATATTTATCTTCACCTCTGTGGGAAATATGCATGGAACATTTTCTTTTCGTTCATGAATACCTGATTTTATGCATCTGTAAATTAATATTATTTAAGTCATAATTTTGTTCTCACTTTTTATGAGGACTAACGATTTGGTCATACTAACTAGTCCAGCTCATGAGTAATTGATTAATGTAAATAATTGATCATTGTTGAACATAACATGCCCCATCATTTATTCGCTCGTTCGCTCTTACTTCATTTTGTGTTTTGCTAAATATGAAAATTCCCAGATTCCTGACATCCCCTGCGTAAAAGTAAACACCTTAACTACATAAAGGCTGCCAAAAAACTTTGTGAATACTTTTCGAAAGCTTAATCGAATCAGATCTAAGATATTCCAAGCGTCCGGTGTCCACATTAAAATTTTAACCTGCTGCCAATTATATTGCATATCTGCCTTAAAACTCGCTGAAATAGAATGAAAGTCATTTTGTATTTTTATCTGAAGCTGAATGATGAAAAATAAAAGCAGTATAATCCCCGTAGATGTCTATACATTTATTAGTGAAAAGTTGGATGCACCACTATTGCATATTAGGGGTAGTTTCTTCCTTATAATTTCAAACACACATTAAATATCATGTATTATTTATAGCTTCCTGTCGCAGAGTATAAATACAGACATATATAAATATACACATATTTGTGCTGTGCGGTGTTGAAGGATCGTCAGAACCTCTTTTTAATATCTTTCTTTTATAGAGATCGTTTAGTTAATTATGTATAATGCACTATTGAAGACATGGCTAGGAAATTTAATAGATTCTAATATAGAAGCATGATCGGCAGCGAGGTAACTTGCTTCAGCTCTTCTTGCCTTTTACTTCCATGCTCTTGAATCTGTTCAAACAATTTACATATATTCGAGTCTTATTTTATGAAGGCTAAATAAAAATATTATCTCTTGGTTGATGTAAAGGCTGTTGGATATCGTTGATTATCTAATAAAGACTGGTCATTTTTATTGTCTCAATCTTTATTACAGAGAAAATCAGATGGAACCGTTGTGTTTGATCCTCACACTGGCAAAGTAAGGATAAGGAAGCAGATAAGTAACATATTTAGCATTCCCAGACTCAAGAGGAACAAAAACGGACGGCTTATTGGAGTAAGTGATCATTCTTCATCAATGACACTTTCTTTCGTGCCGTGCATATGTACATATACGATATTATTTTCCTTGTGTTCTCTTATAGAAGAACAAGCTGAAAAAATAGTTCGTGAAAACTGGTATTGCAGGAATATAAAATGCTAGAACCAAAGCTAACCCGATGTGTTATGTACAGTTACGACGTGGATGAAGCAATGCATATATTCCTCCATACCTTCACAGGTAGGAGAATAAATAAAATCATTGTCTATAAATACAGTTTAGTACATTCTCTATGTCGTTTCTTTCTGCGAATCATTCCAAAGAGAGACGGAAAAGTTTAAATTTTAATCTTAAAGTGTATTGTTATATGCATATTGTAGCATTTACCTAATTGTCTTTGTATATATTTTGGATTATCATATAGTAAAACGATTGTGGCTTTAGTCAAGGTGTAACATTATTGCTGAAGCAAAATAATATTTTTCATGCTAGGGTTATCACGATGATCCATTTGGACCCACCAAGCAGACAGAGGTGGAAGCAGAGTTAGCAGCGTTGGATGAAAATATTGAGAATAACAGTATCAGCGGCAAACGGTCCTTGTCTTCAAGACGAACTTCCAATTTACCATCTGCTCGTGACCCCAACAAGGAAAACATTGTAGGTTTAAAGAATAAAACTAAAGAAGGTTTTGTATCTCTTCTGTCGAATAATCGTGGCACATCAATCGATTAAATGTTGAAATTCAAGTCCTAATTCTAATAAAGACCATGCCATTGGTCACGAAATGTTCGTCCCTAATACACAAGGCGTTGCCATGAATAATCACAATTTTGGAACTTACCAAAACACGATATAATTAAAAGAGGAGGTTATGTTTTATTTTCTTTTGTAAAGAAATGTTTGCGTATATTAATTGCAATTGGTAAGCTTTCGATAAAATATTAATATTGTATAATCAGCTTTTTTGTCGTTATTATATATCTATGCATTCTTCTGGATATATTTGATAGGCAAACGTGTACAGAAATATTGACAATAATGCATATTATACAGCGGGAATAATTGATGAATAATGAGTCCAGGGTCCCCTAACCCTGGCCATATTGTAGTATCTGGATCCATAATATGAAAAGAACTACAGCGTTGCAAAAATAGTGCAATATTATTAGTTTTGACAGAGCAGTCTATTACGTCTGAGTTACGATTTCATCTTTTGTTTTATGATTGCTAGGTATTGATTTAGAATTGCTGATGGCCTCATGGTTCATATTCTTCTGCTAATCTTCTAAAAATGTAACCATCTCTTTCCCCCATCTCAGAGCATTTTTGTATAAAATAGATATAGAAATTCTTTGACGTGTATTGTCTGAAACCACATCATTAGTTTCATGAAAAACCACATAGGTCAATCTGTTGCCCGAGTTTGAATGTGTTATTAGGAGAGTGATATTTTATTTCATGCTCTCTGCACGTCGACTGACAGCAATAGTGAGAATGTCTACGGTTTTATATGTGAAAACTATGATTTGTGTTTCGCTGATTGTAAGTACCATAAAATTGTTACATCTTAAATAATGTGGCAGAATGAGTATGATAGAGCGTAGACTTTTTCTAATCGAAGTTTGATTGCTATAATATATTAGCTGTGCACGCCTATGATACTTTTCCATTTCTCAACAACCTCAGATTGAAGTTCTTGAGGTCTCCTTAATACTAAAATCCATTGTCATAAGTCCCTTGTCATACGTAAAGCACATGGCACAGTGAAATACCAGTGAAATAAATTAAACTTGTGCATGATGCTTAAGCATACCTGCTTCATAATATAGGCACTTAATTTATTAAATATTTTAAATAAATAACTGTATAATCATACCATAGTCATATTAATTGTACGAAGTGTTGTTTTGCAGGTAAGAACAAAAACAGTTGCTTTCGAAGTTCGCGATGAAGTGGAGATCTTACCCATGGACATTTCAGAATTATCTGAATTAAGGAGAACGGTATCTAAGCATACTTGTAATGCCTGACAATAATAATAAAGTATAATCATTTGAATCGCACTATTCGTGTCGATAATCATTTGCATATAGAGTATTTATGGTGCACACATTTCATAATCTGTTCAATTTTTATTGTATTAACTTGTAATGTTTAATATGATTTAAGTATCTTTAGATTAACTAAACATATATGGCTTATTTAAATATTTTTCTAAATGTTTGGGCAAACTCCATTTTGACTTTGGTGATTTCAAGCATAAATTAAGATACCTTTTGGTATATCTATATACTATTATAAAAAAACATAAATCAGTAAAAATAGCTTTCAGATAGAGTGCACCCTATCTTAGACCGTAACGTTCATTCATGGTAAAAGTGTTGGTAATGTAGAAGAGGTAAAGAAGTTAAATAGACAGACAACATGAAGGACAAATCAGATTCTAGCTAAATATGACAGGGTGATGGTTACTAGAACTGACCATTGTGGAAGGCTAGATTAGAGGCACTAGAGCTGAACCTAACTTATATGAAACAATAATTATTTATATAAAGTAGCGCTAATTCTGGCTTCTGAATACATGATGTTATATGCAAGAAATATTAATTAATCAATCGTTCTTAAATATTTATTGCATTGACATCCGTTTTTACAAGATAATGGTTTTAATTGTTGCAATTGAATTGTAGGGTCGGAGAGACATAACATCGGCCATTAGGAAGAAGTTGAGAGACAGGTTGTTTAGAAGTCGCAGGAAAAGAGGAGGGCCAACGCCTAACGATTTACCTATGGGAGTACCCGTGAGTGGGAAGACAAAGCAAGCCTGGGTTCATTCAGATTTCAATACGGTATGGAGAAGAAGTCCATACTCTTATAATACATGTAAAGTTTTCATAACTCCCGTAAAGCAGAACTGTCAGATTCATAAATTTAAGAATAGTTTGTTGTCTGGGAAATGTTGAGGAACACAATATCATCAAAGCTCGGTCAAGAGGTGAGGTCATACCTAACAAAACGCGAAATACCTATATTTGATGCCCCACAAAGCATAACTATTGATAAATCTCAAGCATGAAAGCAGATAATAATCAGCCCATCTGCTCTATTGTGTGCCTTATTAGCAATAGGACGTTATTAAAAGGAAAGTGTCAAGGGTATTGTCCTGGCGATAACTTTTTCTCCTTAAAACGAGAATTTTCATTAGAGATTAGCATGTATCATTTGAAATTATATATGTAAGCTGATAATATTAATATTTCAGGTGCAAGAAAAGGTAGAGGTCGGTGAAGCACATAGAATTAATGGAGAACATGTCCAGCTGAAACCACTGGTAAAAATGCACGTTAGGCACGGTCCTCGATGGTCGTCCGGCTCACCAATGAGGGCCTCAGGAAGGCATGGCGCCATTCCTTATCACAGATCAGTCGGCGCTGTTTCTATGGATCCGAAACATCTGAAAATGTTCCAACAGGGGTTAGAAAAGGACACAAAAGTCCTGCATAGTCTAAATGAACAACATATCCTCATCAATAAACACAATATGCGTAAGTAATCCATTGGAAGTTGAAGGTTATATTCCCTTCAGTATTAGATTTGTTCATATCTTTCCTTCAATAGCTTCCTGCAAATGAAAGCAATGTTCGGTCCTTTACAGTAAAGAAAACATTTGCATCTACAGCAGCTTACGTTATCGATGGATCATCTTGTCTGAACGCGTCTAAGCTTTTCGAACCAAATTAAACACGCTTTTGATGCAGCGTCCACAATATCTGGCGATAAAATGAATTGGCTGTTTTTGTTGATATTGAAAATGTTTCCGCATATACGTAATTTTATGCTTTACAGGACATGAACTTCATGCAAACGGTGATGACCAGGACCATGCTGCTGGTGAAAAGAAAGATCGAGATTACGATCAGGTATGACATACATCTATACTAAAGGGAAAGGACCAGACTGAATTCATATATGTTCTACCTTTAAATCACTAACTAGCTGCAAAACGTAAACAGAGTTAACGAACAGTAGGCCAGGTTGTAGTAATGCTATAGGTTTGTAGCATAACGATCAAATTTTAGTACCACAGAAAAGTTATAAAGCGTGAGAGTTTGTACTTTGCTAAAGACAATGTTTGAACTTAGGAACAGTGTATTATCATTATTCTTGCATAATTTGTGAGCAAGAAGTTATTTTACACATGAAGTCAAATTGAATCAGTAAATTGAATGCGTCTAACAACTTAGAACAAACATGATCATCTTTAGAATATATTCGAGTGCCTCAAAAAGTATATTGGAAAGACGAGTTATGAATTCAAATACAGTGTGAAATTAAAGTGAAGTCTAGATCATACTTTGTAATCCATCTTTAATATCAGTTAAGTTTCGCTTAGAAACTATTGTTCAAATGTAAGTATATGCGCGTGTATGTTTGTATGTATGTATGAAAAACAATCCTACGTCTCTGTATTTTTACAGGATAATCAAACTCGTAAGATGACATTTGATAACAGCCTACTGGAGGATAAAGAAGGATACAAAGATATAGAGGGGAGGATGTTCACAAGGACAGGTCTGAACTCCACTCGCCTGTATGGCGATTATAGGCTCCGAATATTGCTGGAGGAGCTGTTCAGAGACAAGAAATACTTCGATCATTTGATAGCAACAACAGGTAAAAAGATTAATACTGTCATGCTACAAGTTCAAAACAATGCGCAATCCGGGTTGAAGTATCCATAGCACCTGAACTCAACGGTTATGTTTATGTTACTCTGTTCTGTTACATTTTTGGCATATTTGCATCTAAATAAGGGGTTATGTAGATTACTAAGTACGCATACATTATAAGTAACGGAGCTACATTTGGTAAGCAGGCGCGTGAGATGATTCTGCCCCAAACGTCTTTAACTCATCAACCCCGTGTGCCACGTTTACTCATCATGAGGTTATAACCTACTTGCGAGTTCTATATCATCAACATCATTTACGAAACACCAAGGTTTGTGGTATTACAGAAAGGTAGAAAGATGCAACTCGACAATGATACCAAACAGTAGAATTTCTACTCGCATTACACAATACAGCGGGAAGAATGTAATGTTTGAGATCCGATTTGTTTTAGTATAAAAACGCTACCGGTCTTCGGAGCCGGAGTTTGTGTCCGGATTTTAGACTTTTTGGCCTCAGATCTAAAACGTTGACCGGTCCGGACCGCATATGGACAGGTTACCATTGCAAAAGGTATGATAACTTTGAGATTTGAAGTAAATAGTTGCCACGACGCGAAAATGACGGGTCCATCAAGAACAAAAATGAGTCCGATATTTACTCTCCTGCACATCCTTGGGCGTAATAGATTATCCAAAACAACGTCTTTGATACAGCTAGGCATCAGGCTAAACGAAAATCTCTCGGAAGCAGAACTTTTTGGATATATTCAGAAGTAACACCAAAAATGCGTTTCCTAATCCCCCCTCCATGTCAGGCGAAAATGACAACCATATTCACGGGTTCATGAGTTAACAATACTAGTGGAAAATCATGTCACAGATCTGTATATCACTGTGTGAGCGAGTGCTGGCAATATGCTATGCTAGATAAAATTTAATAATTTCGCTCAACAGCGTTTGAATAATCTTTTAGTATCTCCGCATACACAGTAGAAAATATATTCATCACTTGAACACATGCTTCAGGTGTAGAGTGTACTTGGATCTGTTACACAATTTGTTGGAATATTTTTCCTTGTAAAGAAATGTTTATTTATGGGGGAAATATTGACTAAAATGTAGGTGTTATAGAAAATATATTCTCTGGGGAAGCTCACAAAGACGTCATGATACCCTAATTATGACCCTTTGGCACAAAAAAATATAACAAAAAGGTGTTTCAAAAGAGCTGAGATACCGAGTGTAACAATATAGTGACCTGGTTAAATTCGCGTTGAAAATAAGAATTAAGAAATAATTCCTAATTAAGAATATTTTTAAATTATTTTTCGAATTGATCAGGAAGAGTCTGTAATTTACAAAACTGGCATACAAGCGATCCTCGCCGTTTATTGATCTCAAGAAATTATAACTTGTTCTTTAACTATAGTGGGCAGACTATAATTAATCTTGCTATATTAATAGCATCAATATTCAAATCATTTCAATGCTGTTACAGTCTTAACAATTAATTGATATATCGTACAGTTCGAAAATTATGAGACCACACGTATACTCTCCAAAGTATGTTTTTTATACTGACATAATGTCTGTAATTAAGAAATCTGATATATAGTTGTCGTTGTCAGTCAGAATTAGTGTATCCTATTTGAAATATACTAAATGTATGTACGATCAGTGAAGCCAAAATGAATTCGTTTCTTCTTAAACTTTCCGATATTTCATATTTTAGTTTATCTTAAAACCTCAAGATTTTATGCTATGTCATTTTTCATTAAATTCAAAGTTTAAGATTTTAGATTTATGCTGAAGGTATATATCGGATAGGAACAGAGACTAATTTGCAAAATTACTTTTCTCTAGTGAGCTTGTATTTGCATGTATCCTTTAAGCTTTAATGTATATAAGCACCTAATCGTTGTCATGTTCTCCATTGTTAGTAAGATGACAAACCTTTCATCGTCTGAGATATAAGTTCATCGTAGAAAACTTCTGATGATAATATATTTCAGGAAAGATTGATGTCGTTGTAAAGCAAGTGTTCCTAATTAAGATCCACACTAAATGGTCAAGCATCCCATGAAGTATTTGGTCTGAAAATGTCAATTTTGATACAACATTCTTTTACAGTGTTCTGACTATTCTGTTTTATACAGATACAGATCCTAAGAACGACGTCTTAATGCAGACCAAAGATATAGCAGAGTATGGGCGAGAATTCCTATTGGAACGGGCAGAATTCTGGGATGAGAGAGAACCCATTCCACCAAGACCACCCTTAACCCCATATGGCTTCTCCATGTCACGTGCACATACGTCCTTACAAGAGGACATAAACTCCACATTCACAATTACCCCCGATCTAAGGCCAAACAGTATACCCACTACTCTGCCTGGCTACGTTGGATATGAGGAACGATCACGATCAAGCAAGTCGAATATTCAAGAGACAGAATATGATGGAAAGAATGAAAACGAGAGTTCTGTATGATTTTTACTTTAGATTTGAATGATAATGTACGCTGGACTTAAATCCGGAACCAGCGATTATGATTAAGCGATCATTCTAGGAATAGTTTGAGACATAAGCATATGGAATGACATCAGCATTGTTTTAAACTCACATTTATTGTAAAAGCGTTCTGTAAAATGTTGCCTTAGATTATTTTGGGATGAATAGGCATTATGTAAACTTATAGCAAGGGCCAGTTGGGAGTAGAGGGATAATCAGAAGTGCAACGTTGCCCTCATCATAGTACGTTATCTTACATTTAGATGTTTGAAATTGTAACATGGAAACGCTTAAAATTGAAGGAACTTCGGAGGGCCTCTCTCCTTGGCCCTACCTGGGATTCCGTCATACAGATTTCGATATTGATGGATCCGCCACTCTATAGTTAAATTAAAAGTTGTCCACCTCGGGTGGGCAAATATTCTGGACTAACCCCAATATTTGTCTTCTGCTTTCTTTCAACATTTCCTACTTCCATTCGTTCTTGGAAAGGTCCAGATATTTGGTGCGGCTTTCATCTTTACTAACATTTAAATCGTAATCGAACGATAAGGCAGGCATGAATCCTAATATAATAATTTTTAGAAGAATATGTGGGCATATTCTCCGGTATATGTGGATCATTATAGTTGTAAAACTATAAATAGAAAAGAGGTGAACCATTGTTTGTGATAGGTTGGATTGAAAACTGACGCCCTTCATAACTTACGTAGAAATTTTCAGCATTTTGTTCGTGTTTGAATCTTGAAAGTTGGTAGAGGGTGATAGGAAGTTGCATAGCCTCAATCCCCACTGTGATATATAGGTGCATTTGAAACTCAATAAAAAAACTATTTTTATTCTACAACTTTAGTACATTATCTGGCCTTGTTGTTAGCACAGATTATAACATATTTGTCCATCTTCTTGTATGCACCAGATCAGCGCCTTAGAAATCATAGTCATATTGCCATTTTTTAATTTGGTTATGAGAGAGTTTCTTAGTTTTAAAGAAATGTTCACAGTATTGAATTTAGAACATTGCCGGGACAAGTGTCATTCCACACTCCCCTTGCAAAAAACGTTTCCTTAGTGAACAAAACAAACTTGAACCCCAGGATTTTTAAAGTTATCCACCATACATGTTATTGTTTGCATTCCTTGTAACAATTTACACATAGAAGCTTATATTTTCAAAGATCTGTTGTATTGCAGAGGTTTTTGTTTGAAATATATTTTATTAATATTTGTGCTTATGTTTTGTTTTGCGTGGTTCCTCACTTGGAGATTAGTACGTAGACAGGCATTAATTTGTATGTTTTTGTTTACAACACCACAACTATAAATAATTCTGTATGGTTATTCAGGTTGCCCTGCATTAGCATATATTTCTTTGACATTTATATATGCGGTTATTTTCAAGAATCAGCCTCCTTCTCGATAAAATAACTCATTCATCTACCTCTTCCGCATAACGTTGTTATACATTAATTTACTCTTCCTTTCTTTCTTTATATCCTTTTCTTCAGCTTTTAAAACGTTTGCTGTTGCCTGACTCTTTCATGTCTTTATAAGATAGTAACATTATACCCAGATGGATCCGAGTAATATTAAGATAGACACTTTCAACTGGAAAGGTCAATGCCAAACTTAGAATAGTGTGGGTTTTTTTTTTCATTTTTAACTTAGCTTTAACAATTTTAGTTATATCGCTACTTGTTTGCAGTGGGGCAGTTTATAATGATATCTAGCACTGGGACATCATGCCGGAAACGTGTAGTATCGTGTCCCACCCAGACATATTATCCTGACACCAGGCCGACCTGTCATACTAACCTCTTAGTCCTAGTGCTGAACGCCAATCGAGGCAGCTGCAAATTCCATTTTTACAAGTCTTTGGTATGACTCGGACAAGGTTCGAACCCGCGAACTCCCGCATCCCGAGGCGGACGCTCTAACGATTTAGACCACCGGAAGGTCTCAGACTAAGCAGAGACATGCCATCTTTAAAGGGATTGGTTAAAAAGATAGGCATCTAAGTTTTGGAATAAAGTATGGAAGGGTGATTTTGAACAAAGAAACAGTTTTTTTTTTTTTTGTACCAAAATCTGTACGAAAGAAGGACTTAAACTAATCATGATTTTTCCGAGTTAGACTGGAACGTATGTTGTCCAGGAAGAAAATGAAGCTTGTGAATATGCACAACGGATTGAAAAAAATGTATCACTGCACTAACTCGTATCCTACACAATGACAGTATAGGGCATGCTGGTATCAATTGCGAGTTTTTTTTTTTTTAGAATAAATTGGCAATATTTGACGAAATCTGTGGCTGAAACATTCAAATTATAGCTTTCAGAGAAGCTGCCTTCCTGGTTTACAAAATGATTGTATAATGTATGTTCCAAAATGGGTAAAAATGATTAATATTTCTAATCTGATAAATATGATGATATATATAGGGCCAAAGAGTAGGCTTCTATTTGGTGTTACTGAACATGCAGAACAGTATACTTTCCCTGGAGTTCTTTTCTTTGCTGACTTTACAAATGATCTGAAAAATCCTTTATTTTTAAATTAGGTATATATCGTTGGATTTCTTTAATTTTGGCCCAAATCTCATAACATGGTTCAGTCTCTTTTAGAGGAATGCTAAAAGTTGAATATCAACAATGTTTATTCATTAGAACGTTTCTCTTAGAAAGAGGCGTATGACAAGGCTGCATACTAACTCTTTGTTTATGCATACTGATAATAGAGCTCCTATCTTATGCTGTTGGAAAATAATGCAAGACAAACGTTATATGATGATGGAGCTGCTATAATTCTTGACGGTTCAGAAATAGCTTTAATGCATTGGTCACCCTATCAGATGATTTTAGAAAATATTTGGTATTACTTTCTCTTTCAATTGATATAACTCTGTCGGGTTTCAATGAAGCACATGTGTATGAGTTTTTATGCAGCGTATATTTGAACACGCAAATAGGAAAACGTTTTAAAACTAGAACTATGTGGAGCAGCATACAAACCTATATAAGACAATAGCGATTGATGGAGAAAACATGCAAAACAATGAAACTGTTGATAAGCCTGGCAAATCTTAGTCATGATTTTGAAGCATTCATGTATAAAAACAGAAAAGATCAGGCACAATATTACAGAGAAGTATTTATTTTTTTAATATGTGTGATTCATCTTGCATTTATAGACAGATCACACTTTTGTTTATGCACGTCTGTTGCGCTAAATAAACAATTGCATAATACTTAATACGTTACGACGTCAGGTACTTATTATGGGGTTTTCGAGTTCAGATCCTCAGTAATCCAGCGTCCATAGTTATCTTTTTCAAGGTACCTATCTTTCTTTCATGTCAACTTACTCTAAGTGAATTAGTCACATGTAAGAAGCTTCTAACTCCGTTGTATATATTGTATTATCTGCATTGTTTTTATTTTTCTGTCTTCTTGATCGATCTACTCTCATAAGTACAAACAGCTTTCCACAAGACAGTTTTCTTCTGCTGTGATGGATGTCTTCGTCGCACGGATAGTTACGTGGAGTAAACAGTCTCTACGGTAACAGCAGTGGTTGTTTGAATATGTATGCAGATTCCATGGGAGCTATTTTTGAACCCAAACGTGATGACGCCACTTTTGAAGCAATGAAGTTTGATTCCATTACCTATGACAAACCAACTATTTTCATATACGTTATTCGTCCGAAAGATATTGTTTTACAAGGACATATATTTTCTAGTTTTCTTCTTCATAATACAGAATAGTGCTCCGTTAAAACGCGCCATTATGGCCAACAAGCTGTTTATATATTTGTATTGCAAGAAAAAGAGAAGGATCAACGAACATGAAAATAAAGAAATGAAGTACGCTGTCGACAAAATGCGATTTACTATTTCTCTGAAGTTTAATAATGGCCATGCGAACATTGAAGAATTTTTAAGCTAATATTACTTCCGATAAATCATTGTTACAATCTGAGCAGCACCAGGAAGGCAAGCGTCACATGAGAGTGATACATGAGTCATTAGAGCAGGCACTACATAAATAAAACCAACACGTAAAATCACCGTCACGATACAATATTCAAAAGGTCTAAATTCAAATATTCTGTGCGACATTTCGCATTTTCTTTTTTTTATATAGAAGTTTATTCATTTATCTACATCATAAAAGATACAAGTAAGGAAAAGCATCATGTTGTACAATATATAAATTAAAAGTAAGTGTTGGGGGAACACTTACTCATACACACATAAATACACATAGACACTCTCATACCCATCCCAAATCACAATGCATATTAGTAATAAGTGATCAACAAACACTTATTCATACAAATTAAAACAATTATATGCTTTTGTTGACACCACTTAGCCCCATCCCAGCACATATAGCTGGTTAGGACTTAGTAGTGACATCCTCAGTTTCTAAATTAATAAGTTGTATAGGTGTGCCACCCACCCAATTGTTTTGACGTATGTTATTTTAGTTTTTATCCTATTTAATTTGGAACATTGTTCTCTTTTCTTTGTTCATCATGTTACCAGAGCTGTGTTATCCCTTGGAGTTCGGAGTTGATATACTCCCTTCCCTTTGCATGGGCTGGCAGTGGGCCTGGTTTCTATCCTCCTTACTCGAACTTAGAAGTATACTCCCTTCCCTATGAACTATTTGTTCAAGGGCCGGTTTCAAATCCTTTTTTAAACCCAATGTAGTTTTTTCCGCGAAGTGACTCTGCCAGAGTCATAAGTCCTGTGTTGTGTATTATATTCGGGTGTTGTGTTGCTTTTTGTACCATGTTAGTGTTAGGACAGCTTTAAGTTCAAATCGTTGAGTTTTTTCTAAAATATTGTTAGTTATCTAGTGTTTTTCGGTGCATCATTGTAATCCAAAAAGATTTTTGTTCCTATCTGATATTTTATTTTGAGTGTCTGTATGCTGTGCGTGTTTCTGTGGTTTGGGCCTTTTTATTTTATTTATATGCTTTAGCATATTTGGCCGGGAAGATTGGGCTTTTTGCACCTTAGCGCAATAATCAAATTTTCTTAAAGATGTTTAAGTTTTCACTTGAGAATGCCTTAGCATTTGTAGTTGGTTCATAGGGATTGTGTGCCTTAGCACTTATTTGTTTGGGTGTATGGTGGGGAACCATATAAGAAGTAAGTTGTGTATATGTTCGGTTCCGTTTTGTTAAATCGGATCGAAATCTCATTTCGCGTGGACGTGATGGAAAATCTCCCATGACTTTTGGCGGGAGAATTATCTGCTTAACGGTTAACAGTCCAGACCAGTGTGTTCGTCAGACATTCCTAAATTGAATTATAACTCTTTTTGTGTGTTTGTGTGTAGTAATTCGGGAGATTGAATTTATTATTATATGTAATTTCCGTTGGGTAACTTTTCTTATAGTAGCTTGCCTCATGTATTTCTCGTTAGAGTGCCAATCTCTGGTTTTCTACATGAGACCTGCTACTATTCTTATTATTTGCCAAAATAAAAATAATATCTGGTTTCTTGGCTTCCCTTTGGGTTCTCGTTAGAGCGCCAATGATGGCTTCCCCTCCAGGAAGTCTTGCTACCAGTGAAGTTTTAAAATATAAGTACAGTTGCAAGACCCGTCAATGTACTTCTCATTTAGAGCACCACGTTTGGTTTAATACATTGAGCAGTCCTGCTTCTGTTTGGGGGGTAAACATTAATGTCTTTATGTATTTGTATGTTAGAGGCAGGGTGGCCTGGTTCACATAAAGTGTGAAGTTCGTTGTATTCCAGTGCTGTATAAGCTGGCCTCTGACCTTCTGGAATTTTTCAAAACCGGAAGAGGATTGAAAATTTGATTTGCGCGGACGTTATCGAAAACATCTAGTTTATTTCTGAGATCCATGTATTCTTCCTTCTAGTTTCTATTGCATTTGCTATAAAGTCACTTACTTGATTGTGTAACTCTTTATTGGTTATCTCATTTGTGTATAAGAGTTGTTTCTCATCAAAATGACCAATTGTGGTTGTAATCAAATTCTTTAATTTTTCCCTTTGGGTATACAAGATTCTGCATTCCAGTATTATATGTCTTTTAGTGTCTAGCTTTTCTTTACATCTGGGACATGGTGGGATTTTCTTAATTATTTTCCTTAGTTTATTACTTTTTGTTCTGGGTTATGGATTTCCTGTAAGCAAATTATATCATATTGTTTAGCTATTGTAATTAGCCTTTTGGCTTTCTTAAAATCTATCCCATTTATATATAGGGATAGTATTTTGAGTTTCTGATCCATTCTTTAAAACTTTTAGTTCATATGCAGCTAAAGTATGATAAAGAAATCAATAAAATATTGGTCCCTGGTAATTCCCCTATATTGGGGGTTGGGATTGGGTTGGTGCTATGATGGAGGTCTGGGTTGAGAGTTCCATTTGGTCCCCCTTTCCCAGTCCTATGCTGTTTCTCCTATTTCTTTTCCCTGGTGAGGTCGGTGGTGTGATGCATTTCCTGTTTGTGTTGTTGTTGGGGTTGGGGTGGGGTGGGGTTGAGGTTGCGTCTGTGTTTGTGTTTGTGGTTGTAGTTGGGTCTCTTGTTGTGTTGGTGTGATGGTTGGTTCCGGGTTGGTAAGGTTTGGTGTCTGTTTGCTAAGTAGTGTCGTAAGGGGGGGGGGGAGGAGAGGTTTGCTTAGGCTCATTTCATGAATAATTCTTTTGATTTGTTTGGTGTTTGGTGTGTCATCTATTTGTTTCTTTGTGATGCTTAGTTGCTTCTTTTTGTTTTTTTTTAGTGATATGGGTGTGTTTGCTTTCCGCTTCTTCATAAGCCTCTTGTTTTTGTTCATTGAAGGTGTTGCCTGAATCGTTACGGGTGTAAATAATGAAGGTGATGTCTGTGGTGTCTCCTGTGTGTCAGCTGGTTGCTGAGTCTGATCCATTTCTTCTTCCTCCTCTCCATTTAGTGTTTCAAATCTATTACTAGTTTCTTGTGGGGGGGGGGGGGGAGGAGGCATGAGTGTTTCGGTGTCTTGTGTGTCTGTGTTGTCACTGTTGTTTTCATCTTCTTGGCCAAAGAGTTTTCTTGCCGTGTTGACAGCCTGTGCATAGGTTTTTTTCTGTTGTTGTTGTTGTTGTGGTTGTTGTTGTTGTTGTTGTTTGCTGGTTTTGGGTGCTGGGCATTCCCAGTACCTGTGTCCAGTGATGTGGCAATTGGTGCAAGGTCTGACCTTGTGACACCCTGTGTACCATGTTTGGATTGGGATCCCTTGTATTTTGAAAAACTCGTTAATTTTCCCAGTGTCATTAGAGTCTATTTGGACCACAATTTTCCCATTGCAGATCCCGGGGATAGTTTTGTACATATCCCTTTTTATGTTATGCACTTTCACCTGGGTTCTTGACTCGAAACCTTCTCTAAAAACCTCTAAAGGTATTTCTATAGGGTAATTGGACACAAATACATCCGTATATTTCTTTTCTAACAAACGCGTTATCGGAGGGGGGGGGGGTAACTTTGACCACCCTGTCTCCTATTTTGAGTGTGTTTGTTTTGAGAAGTTTTTTGTTTCCCTTAGGGTAAATAAGAAAAAAAACCCTTCCGATGTTACACATTGCTTCCATATTCTCGTGTGTAACTCCTTTTGTTGCTAAAGCCGCTAAGGTAAGATATTCTCCTGGTCTTTCGCCTGGGTTGATGTTTGACAAATCTAGCTCTTGCACGTATGGGCCTCTAAAGGCCGCCTGTTCCACATCTTCGCATTCTGTTCTGAAGTATTGTTTCAGAAATTTCTCTCCATACTGGGGATAGTTTGCGTTGGTTGCCATGACGCACGCGTTGAAATGAGTAGCTCTTAAAAGAACTTTTGTATGTACGAAAAACCACGCTCACGCGAGTGTGTATATAATTGTACTGTAGTGTAAGAAGAATTAGATAAAAAAAAGGATTTTTTACTCACGATTATTGTAGCAATCTGAAGAGAAAGCACAATTTAATCCAAAATAAAATAAAATTTTTTCTTCAAATTCTGGCACCTTTGCTCCCCGTCGCTTGCTTGGGCGGCATTGTTGTACTTATTTGCGTTTGGAGAATTATCTTTTGTTCAGCTGTTTTTACTTCTAACCATAATTGTAAGTTCAATACATTGTAACCCAAATAATATAATTAAATTTATCATCTGCATAATACTAACACTAATTTAAATAAATAGGTATCCTATAAAATATCGTATTTTTATTTCGTATATCCTCGTTTTAAAATATATTCTTATTAAAAATATTTCAATCATATAAGTTTTATCGCTGTTTTACTGTTTTAAGTTTATTTTATAAAATAAAAAAATATTAACTTGTTCTTAAATAATTGTAGAAGGGGACATAATTCATATGTCACTTTTCACTTTTTAACATAGTTTAAGGAACATAACACATTTTGCATCTACTAATTAACTACTGACAGATATAATGAAACGAAAAATGTGAAATTTTGAAATACAATGTCCCATCTACAATATTTTATCAAGTCAAAATATAAATAATATAAATAATACATTGTACGTAATAAAAAAGTTAATAGAACTGTTTGTCTCTATTTATTCATAAAGTATATATATATATATATATATATATATATATATATATATATATATATATATATATATATATATATATATATATATATATTCATTATGTGCGTGTGAGAGAGAGAGATGGATTATTATTATTATTATTATTATTATTATTTATCTGACATATGACAAACTATTCAGCATACACGACACAACAACACCAGTTCGATATTACTTCACCTGCGACAAATCATCAATATAAAGAGGTGATTTTAATCTCAACAAATGCACTAAGATCTCTGGAGAAAGGTAAAAAAAAGACCTACATTGCACATTTTGATATAAAACTAACAGCTGAATCGTATTATTTTTTTCGATAAATGGAACTCAGAACACCTATGTATTATTATGCTGGAACGAATTCAAAATGGGATCAAATTTGACATTCTCTGCGTTGGTCTTATATAGACGATTTCGTTTAAACACTATTTATTCAAGAGTAATTTCTTCACGTATAATACAAACCAGTTCAATATCTGGCAATTATTTATAATGCTGAAAGTTTATTCAAAATTGTCGACCTTACAGCAAAGAAATAATCAATATTTGCCAACTGAATTACAGTGGATAGTTCACTATGATATATATATATATATATATAATATAGTATATATATATATATATATATATATATATATATATATATAAGAGAGTATATATATATATATATATATATATATATATATATGTGTGTGTGTGTGTGTGTGTGTGTGTGTGTGTGTGTGTGTGTGTGTACATAATTAAATTATATGTAATAATTGCAGAGTGCTGAATAATAAGAATATATCATGTATTGATGAAGGTTTGAAATGACAAAATAAGTGTATTAAATGACAAGTAAACGAAATTGCATACGAACGGTAAGTCAATATGAAAAGAAGACGACTACTGAGAGTTATATATTTTTACATTCTAATACGAAATATTCAGTATATATAGAGAGGGTGTGTGTGTGGCCGCGTAGTCAAAGGAGCTCGACTGTATGGATCACATTGCATATCGTTTGTACCAAAATCCCAGATGATAACGATTTACATCGTTTTATTTCCTTGATTGTACCTTTTGATATCTCTCTTTATAAATATTATTGTAATTGGCTTATCGGAAGCCGCACTCTGACCACATTATTGGATAAAATCGTGATGATGAAGTGGAGCTAAGTGCCTCTCTAAGTGACACGCCGAGGCAGAAAACCGGGCTGGCCTGGGCAGGTATCAAACGCGGGATCCATAGATTGAGAGTCCGACGTTAAACTTACGGAGCTCCCTCTACTACTTCTTTCTAAATATTATTCACATTCGTTAAGTCAAAATATTTACATGCATACGATACTTAACTTGAAAATATTACCAATTACATTGTATTAAAACTTGCATTAGCAAAAGATCTAATTTCTATTTATTCTCTTCTTACCACCACTGCAGTTTCCTGGATTGGACTAATCCTTATAATTTCGATTGCCGATTCTTATTGATTTATAATACAGATTTTAAAACAAATATTATCACAATAAGACTTTCCTAACTTCCAATTTTAATCTTTAATGAACAGGGAGTTAAATAATGATGCATAATAGAAGAATGTTTCCCACAAGGTTGAAATCTCACACGTGCCGTATATTAATTATCTATAGATTTGAACGGCTTGTCCCAACGATTAAATACACGTTGAATATCTAAAACCGCAGTGGGTGTCAGCTGAATGGAGATTTATTGCTACAGCATGATAAGTACGTATTACAATGCAGTTTTATGGGATTTTAAGCTGGACTCATTGGCTGCTCTTGTTTCGTAGCTACAGATTACATAGATCGAAATTAATTCTTTTCATTATGAAAAAAACATGAACGAAAACTATCTGCGTTTTGATCAAACTATCTTTGGTGTCTCGGCAAGTCCGTATGATACAAATATGCTTTTATTATTTTCTTATCAGCTTGTTTTGACAATCTATTATAGCTGTATGTAGATGCATACATTAAACTAAATAAGAATATGGCCGTAATTGCCTATCTAGGTTCCACTGAGAACATATAACGGCCCAAATTTATAGCGTGGCCTTTGTCCTTCTCATGTATTGCTATTTAATTTAATGTATACTGTGGCCTTTATCCAATGCAAGCGTGACTATTGAACTAAATTAAGACTTTTGTGTGCACATGAATGGTTATAAATGCAGTCATTTATTTATGAAATCTTGTAGAAAAGAGGCGATTACATCGAAAGGCTTTTGTCAACGTAACTACCAGTGAAACATACGTTGAGAGAGACATTTGTATTTAAAAGAAATTTTTTACCACACAAAATATTAATAATTTAGCTATTCATGATTATTCTACACCGGCTTTAAATGAGAGTCAATATAACAGAAAGAATGGATCAATTTTTGACGATATATAGTCGAAGTAATTTACACTAAAATATAATACACCACACAATGTTCGAAATTGTTGCACTAGTAATGAAACTTGGGTTCAATGCATATACAGTCAACAAAAAGAAAGTGTTTGAATTAAAGCCATTATATATATATATATATATATATATATGTATCGTCAAAAGGGTCTCTTATAATATGTTGTTTGCATCTTCTGATACGAACATAAATTCCTTGCAGATAAGTATACATAGTCACTGAGAATTTTTAAAATCATTGTATATATTGTAAGACAGCGAAAATGTTTAAAATTATTATTTGATTTTTGAAGCGTTTCATCCTCCTGATAAATATGGCATGTCTATTTACTATTATCTATTAAGATTCAGGTAAGTTATGTTTACTTAAAAATATAAATGGTGTTTGTTTGTTTTAAGGTCAATGCCATAATCGGTCGCTTTTGTGTGTTAAATACGTAGAGATTCATCTCACTCGCTGAATGAAATCAGTTATTGCAGTCAATGTGTACCTGACCTATGTTATATATTTCGCCAGAGCCAGGGGTACAATCCAATGTAATCTTCTCCATGTAATCTTAGTGAAGGGCAGATAAGCAGACACCAATTAAGAGCTCACTCAATTAATTACAAATATTAAAGCTACAATCAGCTAGTAATTTGTATTTAAGAGAAATCTTTCCACTGAAAACCATTGCATTAATACCAAAAGCATTTTCCATTTATCTGAACGTTTTGTTTTTCTTTCAGAAGTGTAACTTTAACCCACAGTGTCAGTGCAGACTTCATGATTGGGAATAAATAGAATAGCGTTAGTATACAAAACGATTTAGCAATTACCTTTTAGAAAATTTTGACATTTCTACTGAAGTGTACGACATATATGTCAAAACAGCGTTTAGAAAATTGAAATATCCACAGACACATGTTCTGTGACAAATTATTTAGTCTTCGTATTCAATAGACAAAACTAATCTCTAATTAGATAATGTAAGAAGAACTGATTACATCGAGAGCAACACTCACTTTTCTGTGGCAAGCGATTCAAATATGTACTCTCAACTTATTAAATGTAATTAATAATTAATGCCAAAACGGTCGTATGCTTACATGTTTTACCAGACACGAATTAACCTAGCAAACAATAAAGCAAATCATACTTTGGACAGTGTCTTTATAACTTATCTAATTTTAAGGAAGCGATATATTAACATGTTTAGAAAATCAATTGTCATTTTAGGTTCATATGGAATATTTCTCAAAGCATTTATTAAAAGAATCTGTTCATGAGGAAATAATCCTTTGACAGTGTTAAGCATGCCAACGAACGATGATTGCCACCGACATGATTGTTTTCAATATGGGCACCGTTGTAACATGCCTCTCTCATTTGAGCCTTACATATGATCCAATTTTGCACTGCGTGAGACATTTTTAAATATAATTAATTTCTTAAATGTTTATTTTTAAGAAACGCGGCCGATATATATTTAACGATATCATTTTTGTATAAAACATCAATATTTGTATGCAGAGTTGGAACATGAATATACTAAATCTGACGTGTGTATTAAGACGCTGGTCTGAATATTATATTAATTTCTCCCACATAACTATATCATCAAGACTTTTTATCTGGATAAAGTATCAGTTCAATAGACATATTAACAACTTGCCTAAATCTGATTACGGAGGGACTGGTATTTTGTGTTTCAAAATACAATGTTGATCACTAATCCACGCTCACATGAGACTATTTTACGTCATGTTCCACAATGATTTTCATGACTTAAAGTCACTTGTAATGATATAGGTATTGAGTTCATGAGTTTGTGTACCAATACAATTATTTTCTTGTAATAAATTAAAGGTTGGTCAACATTTTGGTTGATGGTCTCGATGGCGTCAAATATGCCGATAAATTTTCAGACATTTTCTAATTATGTTTCTGCCTTAGAGTAGTCATTCTAGCGAAAGCGTGATGTTTGTATCAAATAAACGCGAAATAATAAAGTTTCTATTCATATTATAATAATTTTTAAGTTTTGTTTTGGAAAGCATTCTCCTTTCATGTCTAAATTGTTACCTCAATAAATATTGCTGTTCATTGTTATAGGCGTGACAAAGTGTAGAAGGCATTTCTGCTACAGACATGATGTACAATGTGGACCAAGTCATATCTAATGCAATTTATGAGGTGCAGAACAAATATTAGTTTTCAAACCTTATAATTCAAAACTTCAAAGCATGTTAAGTTCAATGGTCCTGAACATAACATCTAATTACAAGCCACATTATGTCTTCGCATTCATACTTCTTGTAAATCTGCCTTAACGTTTTACACCTTTTTTGAAAACGTATGACTTTAAATACATTTTAAAAAAGCAGATGAAATACTTTACTGGAACTCCTATTATTAAAAACAAACGAATCTTCTCATTTTCTAATGTAAGTTAGGAAAAACTGGAGCCTGGTTAATCTCTTTCTAATTGAAAAAAATGTATTTCCATGATACATATTTTATTATTTATGCAATCCTCCTATAATATGTCTTGTCTGCACATTGTCTTTCGATAATAAGTGTTTTTTTTTTTTTCGAATGGTTTTCCTACAATTTTTCCTATCCAGTCAGAATATATGTATCTACATGTACGGGCCTAACGGTGTTCAGTATATTCTCTACTTGCACTCCTAGAGCACATTGTTGATTATTATATGGTCTAAATTGTTAATAACGCACTGCCAGTTGCCTGTGATAAAAATAAAAAGTTACATAATCCAAAGGATCCGACATACAGATTTTCACCCGAGAAGTACAAGGGGCAGGTATTATGTTTATTCAGTAAGAGTTATTCCTCCTCTAATGTTGAAAAAATTGAATATTCTCTCTTGCAAGTCAATGGAGAAGAGCTAAAAATTAGATATTTGGTTCAACGAAATAGAGAGAAAAGAAAGTCTCTGAAAAAAAAAGAAAAGACTAACGTCATTAACATTGACTATATGTTCTTGTGAAGCGTTTTGAACGAATGAGAGAGAGAGATCATACCTACATAGTGATAGACAGATAGCTAGACAGATCGACAGACGGACATACATACAGATGGATAGATAGAACCCATGTAGAGACATAACTATTTTCACAAAGTTGTCAATGTTGTCTATTGTATAAAGTGCTAGACATTTATGCCGCTAACTTTACCTGATCAAGAAATATTTACTTCTGTTGGCTTTGCACACATTTAGGAAACATTTCTCTTTGAAAGCTGCCATTATGTATTATTTCTACGGTTTGGTTTGCATTACATTTAATTAATAATGAAAATGAAGATTCATTTTAGTTTAATTGTAATTAATGCTAAGAAGCCGGTAGACTTTATAGCTTAGCAAGGAATGCATATAATTCCTAATATAAACAAAGTTTTCTATATATAGTCGATTTCGTATGTAGTTTAAACACAACACAAAATCCTAAAATCTATCCCCAGAAATGCCTGGGTTTTGTTCAAACATCAATACCTTCGAGTTTCAAATATATTCGCGAACCGTCATGCCAGTAGTATATTCCATTGCCATTAATGTAATCGGCACTTTGAGGATGGCTACCTTATGATTTTTGTCAAAATGTTTGTATAAGAACACAATGTGAGGTGAGTCCATTTTATCTTGATGTTATTTGTGTTATTACTTTCTAGTTAATTGTTCATATTCCTATTGTCTGTGGGGATTCTTGATATATCACAAGGGTGGCATTTCAAGACTCTTTAGTCCAAACGAAATTTTTTATCGCTTGAAATGTTTATGTCATTTAATGACTTTCAATACACGTTATTCGTCTTCATTCCTGTTTAAAGAAATCAAAAACAGTTCCAGCAAGATACTGCTTACGTTGACGGATATAATTATTTAAATTGATTATAACACGAGGCAATGGGATTATTATGAAGACACATCAGTGCACAGAGAATGGATCTTTAGCTTCATGTACGTTGTCCTTACTATACTGTGCTATTAAATTTAATATGTGTTTCTCAGAATTAAAATTTCTCAGATCCGTCTTTTAGAATACATTTTAGCACAGCAATTAGTGCAAATATAAAAGCTGTTACTTTACTAAAAACCCCTATTCATATCATAAAATGGTTTAGGCTTTTGGTTAGAGATTACCTTTCAGTTCCAGTGCAATGCAAATAATAGTCGCACACCTCTTTGATAGGCTGCAAGAAGGTCCCATAGTGCATCTTATGGGCAGCATTATTGTCTGATTTGCTAAATAAAGTTGGTACTCAAAACTGTGGACTTTATTTTTCAGTCAAATAAGTTTGTTGAAAATTACAAGTGCTTTAAGAATCATAATTAAAAGGATGTCTGGTCCATTAAGCAACGAAATTCCTCCTTACGGAAACATCCTAAAATGTGTCGGATAGTTTACTCTTCATGATGCGTATCACTGGTCAGATATAGAACCTCCTAATGTAAAATTACAGAAGTCATGTATGTGTTCAGTACCGACTATTTTAAAGTAATTTAAATGACAATAATACACAGTATTTGGATCCTCATACACCCCTGTTCTTTCGAACGCTATTGTTTACACATCTCGACAAACACACGACCAAGACGCAATCTTAACGTACTTGGACATCTTTGGACGAGGTGAACCAAAATGTAGGATCCAGTAAAAATCGGATTTAATGTGCGCTGGGATGTCACAGTAAAAGTTACGCATGTTGAAAAATAGTCGTACTACTCTATATTGTGACGAATCGAACCGACATGCTCTTTTCTTGACATAGTTTCGCACCTGGTCACCGTTATACAAGTCAATAGCGATCAAGTATTTTCGTCTGGAAGTTTCTTGATGACAGGTAAGGTGAAGAGCATTCAATAATCAGGATTGAATAGACTTTGGTTAAACTATATTAGTATCAAAGTTTACAACGACAATTAATATTTACTTTAAACGAGTAAATGCACCTACATGACCACATCAACTTACACTATACCTCAATATGATATATATATATATATGACGAAATATCGACTGGTATATATATATATATATATATATATATATATATATATATATATATATATATATGACGAAATATCGACTGGCCCTATACCCAACTCAGCAGTAATATGAGGGAACTGGTTGTCACTCCGGTAAACGTTGTCGGGTCATAGATTATTCAACAATCCCACATTATGCCATCATCACGCCGCCTAGTAGCTATATGCATACATAAGAGATTTCTGTATCAACAATACCTGTATTACATATCATATTGAACCTATGTTATAAATAGCTTTAATCAAGGGGATCAACTCATGATATCTGAGAGTAGTATTAAACTTCCGAGGCTGTCGCGCACTTTAGCGGAAACTAGAAAATATCCCCAATATTAGATTATAATGACACAGACTAAATGTAGCATTACACCTCCGAACTGTCACAGACTTTAGCAGAGACTGTAAAAAATTACGAAAAAGATGTAAAAGATATGTTGGCCTAGACCTCAAGTGGTATCAAAATTCTGTAAATCATACGGACGTTAGTGGAGACGGAAAAATCAGGTAAAAGAGTTAAAATTGTTGATCTATACTAAAAGTAGTTCCAAAAGTCTAAAACACATAATAACGTTAACCGCAACTGAGAAAGTTGAGTAATATTTTAAATATGGGCGAGACTTAGAGTAATACTGAAATTTCTAAACCAATACGAAAGTTACCAAATATTAAAAAATTCCCCCAAATATAAAAACTGTACGAAGAATGTTTATATATTGAAAAAAGGTTAATTTTGAAATTGAAAAATTTACAAATTTATTTATTTTTAAATAAAAGAATAAACAAATTATTCAGTATTTAGAGATGACTGAAAAATTTAAATTTTCACGCTCTTCTGAATGACCAACTCACACTCTCACTAACTAATGAAAATTTAACGGAGGCGCGGAAGTGAAATTAAACATGCCTCTAAGAGCAAATTCAAAGATTGTCCAAGCGAATGTGAAGAGAATGTCCAAATAATTATTTTTGTTATATAAAACTAGCGAGCATATGTGTTTCCCTAAATTAATATTTGTTGCTAATCAGCCGCGCTAACTGAAACATCAATTATGAAGAGTGTGGATTAGGATACGTCTATCCTTTTTATAAGCATATACCAAAACATTAAATATCAGCGTATCTGCAAAGTTGACAACATCGTGGAGTATCATTTAGCCACCAGTACACAACATGTGTCTTTGGTAAAGAAAATAGATACCAGTAATGTTCATAGAAAGTATCATTGTTTTCAGGGAAATCCCAGATTACTATGATGATGAAAATGATACACGCACAATGGAATCTGATCACATTATTATTAAAGAAACTCGATTCAACCTTTCTCGTAAAGTCAGTGATTGTCCTCCAGAGGAGGTAATCCATGTGAATCAAAATATTCCCCACTGTAATAGTTCGGAAATAAGACGGCTACACAAAGGGATCCTGGTCGACGCTTGTCGTCTGTGCTGATGACATAGGCTTGAACATCTTTAGGTTTTATAAGTAAAAGACCATATCTAGCAAACACCACAGGATTCCAAGAAGCTCTGCACGAGAAGGCGAGAAGTTCCCAGGTATCCATTTTTCTTTCTTTCCTTCACAGGTAAAAATATATCATGAGTTCACGCTTGACGTTTCCTTGAAGCGCTCTGTCAAGTAAGTCGATGCGCAATGGGTAGTCTCCGTGCTCTAATGCATGAGAGCTTGGTTGTACTTGGTTTTCAGAGAAGTCAGTGGAGGTAAGGAATGGTCACGCAAGTCTGTATTTTTCTCTTCGTCTTGTCCTCATTACATCGGTTCTTCGTGTTTTATCATTCTTTTCGAATAGCACAGGATAGCTTCTTCTAAACTGCTGAATTTTAGACTATTATGAAATTCTGTATGCCAGCTTTATGTGGAAGTTCAGTTGGAAGTAACTTTGGCCGACACGGTAAACATCATTTTCTATGCAGGATTTCACAATGCAAAAGAAGTCAACAGTTAAGGAAAAGTTATTCTAGACAATTAGACAAGACGGAACACAACGAACCGGAAGAGACAGGCAATGAGGATGTTTTTGATCAAGAACAAGACAAATGAGAAAACTACAGTCACGATGTCAATATGGTCAGAACAAGAACAACATTTAATATCCTGTTTTGCTAGCAACTTGGCTGAACAAATTACAGGAATCAATATGCTGATTTGTATGGAGTACCTCCTTTGGAAGACGACATCATTGACTTTATGACAAGAAATTTTGTATCAATACAGTTCAATAATGTGAAACTAAAAGGATCAGATTTCAATGGCGTGGACAATTTTGTGTGTATTGTCTTCATTAACAAAGTCTGGGGTTTCCTTAGAACATTTCATAATTGTGTTGATCGTGAATACTCTAGAAATTATGAATCAGAAAGATGGCTTGTTGACCATTATGGGTATCTCTCGTCTTTAGTTCAGAAATGGAGTGCATATAGATGGTAAACAGACAATGCCTTAGATAACTGGAAGTCAAGGTCGACTTCACAACGTTGTCAACCTTGTAAATAGGTTCAATTTTAAATATTTGATGTGTTTGTTTATATTCTTGGTTTGTGTTATAATTATTAAGCATGTTTATATTGGAAAGAAATCGTGGTGTCTTGTTTTTTAATTGAAACAAGTTTTTATATACATGTTCTTTCACATTTATCTCTGTTGATCTTAGGCGAGTGTTCCTTTACGTCGACGTCCCGAATCAAAATTGTTTTCCATCATGTTCTTGATTTTTCCATATAAAGCGGTGCGTTCCCCAGTCTGACCACCCAACGTTAGTTCAAACATTATTACAATTGGAGTATGTTCACCACCTCCTGAAACAGTCAATGGAGTTACATCCAAACAGAAGACTATTCAAGATGAACAATAACAACTTCAATTTGGGCAACCATCGCGTCCGCTGCCTGTTGGAAGACAAAATATTGACAGTCTGCCAGACGTGGTAGGACCAAAAGAAGAGACGTCGTCATGGAAAAGATATAGTGGATACAACGGTGTTTTCTACCAACCAGTGCCATGTCACAATAACTCACAAGCGTCCCTGTTGTACCATGAAACCGATGGTGAGACAAACAAGGCCATGGCAAAGAAATATAGGAGGCAGAAGTTTAGTCGCCTAAACGGAAACCCCAGTCTACCAAATGGAAAACTGGGATATGGAAATAAAAGTGGTGGAGTGGAACCCCACACGGATTCACTGTATCGACTATAATCAGCAGAGTATCCTTTGTCAGTTCGTCAGAGGATTGGAGCAGTGAAGCGAATCATTCCCTCTAATCTTTACCTGCACGCATTAATATCTAGGGCGGAATGGCTGGATCTCGGCTTGGTAGGTGTGGACACCAGGTATACTAGACAAAACGGTCCTTTAAAGGGTCACAAAAAACTCTATGAAAGATAGATAATGTTCAGAAGTTGACACAAAAGTTTATGTTTTTCGTGTATGTCTATGTTCTAAAGCAAACCTTACACATCTAACTTGATGTTATTGTGTGTGCTTGTGGCTGTAAAGTGTATAAATAAACACTTCCTACCATTGTCTGTCATAAATTTGTTTCTTAATGATAATAGCGGCTTGGTTATGGAAATAAATAAAACCCCAGGTTTTGTTACGTCAGCGTGATTCTTCTTGATTTTGTTTTATTTATTACATCTATTAATGGTTCCAAGTGTCTACCAGATAAAGCTATGAGTTCGCCTGTCGGGCCACCATTCAGTCAGACACCAGCCGCCTGTTTTGGTAGGAAGAAGGGAGGGTGATGTATTTTGCTCATGTTGTCACTTGCAGCTAATGACCAGCCTACTATCTGACACAAGAAAGTCAGGAGCATAGCTGAGTATAAGTAGCAGTATGACACAAAAGATAGCAGACCTACTACCTTACCGTTCCAACGAGAGGTCGCACGAGACTTAAATTCAAGACAAAAAGACACACAGAGAGCCTTGCCACCCTTCGTTGACAAGACAAGAAGAATTAGTAGCTAATAATGGAGAGTAGGTAAAGTGAGAGAGACTAGAGACTTGATGGAATGAGTGGAAAACTTATTGTGAAGAGTAGAGAAGATTGGATGTTATCGCAACAAACGCCATCGAAAAATGGAAATAACTGCAATAAAATTAACCAAATATTTTGTAAGAGAAGCCATAAAGGAAGTGGAGACAAAGAGCATGAATATTTCGGCAATGGAGAAGCAAGAAAAAGAGCACCAGAGAAGGGAAAAGAACCTCCCTTGTCATAATGTAAATTGGATCAAAGTGCACGGAAAATGAGACAGATGGGAGAAAAAGAGTAGATACTGGATGTAGAATAAAGACCAGAGGATTGGAGAAAGAAGCTAATGAGCCTCCTATTTAGTTCATCGTTACCTGAGCTTATAATTGGCGTATATCCCAACAAAGTAGGTGTTGTGGCTAAATTATGCCTACCAAACTCGAACTATAGTTTTCAGGGCCACCAAGATCTCTAGGAAAGAGAGATTTGCCAAAACAAATTTTAGGTTTTATATATCGATTGTACATACATATGCTTGGGTAAATCTACATTGCTGACAATTAAAACTTAAAACCCCCTTTACTCCTTGTCTTGTGATAGTGTGTGATTTTATGTAAAGGTATAGTAGTGTATTTATAAACACTTTCTACACTTGTTTGTGATAGTATGCTTGTGTGAAAGTATGTACATCAACACATTTATACCCTTTCAGTTGGATGGTAGGAGCGTGTTTGGATAGTAATCAATCTGAGTGTGTTAGAGTGTAGTGGCGTATGTTTAGACATCGTATATGGTGTTTGGAATTGTAAAGCTGTGTGTTGAATTGTAAATAAAACTTTTAAGATTACCGTTCCCGTTATACTATATAAACACTTTTGACTCAATAATACCATGCCCACGTTAAATGCATGGACCCATTTAACACAGGATTTCCCATTTGACCCCATGCCGACTCGCTCATGTTTACCTTTCGGGCGCAATTCTAGACCACATACGATCCCCAATCGCCCCATAACTACTACCCCCCTCTCTCATAATGAAATGTGTAGTGTTTAGATCGTTTAGCCCGAATTCAACGATTTATGTTTCTATTGAAATTATCCTCCAAGTTAGTTAACATTGTGTTAAAACTTCCTTTGTTCACAATATCAGGTACTACAGACATAACTTTCACCTTGTCTTCGTGACATATTTTTTTACTACTAATTCAGAGAATCTATAAAAAAACCTACAGAAAAAGATCTTTCATTAATTATTTCATCCAAAGTACGATCCAGTGAACTTGAAACTTTACTAGCAGGAGTAAGAATAAATGTGGCAACATTTTCACTTGTTTATCACCATTTTGTGGCTAGGTAAAAATTTAATTACTTCAGAGTTTAGAACCGTATATGCATACAGGTATATCGTTACGTGTATTGAGCGATACTCTCGATTTTAAACAGAAAATTTAGCTTACATGGTTGTACAAGGCAGTTTATAAAAAATCAGATACAAATTTCTAAGGTTGTATTTACTCATAATGTATAAATGGCAGCTAATGCTAAATTATGTCAGTCATAACTTGTTTATGTCAACCCCACCTACCGCTTCTAACGTGTTTAATATATAGTTTTATACAGTATATAGTTCAAGTTTTCTGAGTAGAATGTGTCACATACATGAGCATAATTGGTCTGTTCTATGCATAAAGTCGTAAATATATGGCTGTAATTGTACATTCTGTACATTTATTCAACTAGTGAAGCATACAGTCAATTTTTTATGGGTGATGAATGAATTTTTTGTTTGATAAACGATCGGCTTTTAAATGTGTAAATGAATAATGGTGTGTCCTTGTACCACGGTTTGGCATTGACTACCGGTATAATCAACTTACTGTATACAGTAGTGATTTAAACGTATTACCTTCTTGGATGACAGACTTTTAAAATGGCAAGCCTTTATGGACGCTATGTGAATCCATGAACATGATGGTTTAATAGTACGTTTGTCATCTTCAAAGTCATTGCGAGGAGACCATGTATGTGTTCTAAGAACAATCGAGAATGTCAGATGTCCTTCGACATGATGACACGTCTATATCAAATGATCAAGAACAGGTAAGTTACTGCTGATTTTCTAATCACCAATGTATATAGCTATAAATAAGGCAGGTGCTATAAAATAAGTAACTTATGTGTCATTTTTGCTTTCGATATTTTGCTGGTGTGTTTTAAAATGCTCTGCTTTGAGTGTTTGGTCCAATTTGTAAATGTCAGTCCCATGAAAGGAATTAACACGCACATTTTGCGTAACATTATGTTGTGCACCATGATGGAGCTGTCTCTGTCTAATGACACAAATGTTGTGATTTGTAAAGCTGGTTATTTGCATTGTGATCTTCACTTCGTGTCCCTTTAATTGAAATATTACATATTAAATGCGGCCATTTGCGTAAGAACATCTATATGTATTCTTTGCTCATCCACCTACCCACCGAGAGAGCAATTGCAAACAGCGCTAATTGCTCGTGGCAGTAGGCATGAGTATGCAGCCGGAACAGGCCGAGTTGCAATCGAATTCAAAATACAATTATACACAGATTGGCTCGTATCCGATTAAACACGCTTTTCCTTATAAGCTTGTTAATGAGACGATTGACTAATGCAGAGTTGTTCTTTTCAGTTGATAAACATTGAGACTAATACATGAATTTAAGCTATCTGAGGTTTTTCATAGGTTGATGCCAATCTTGTCCAAGCTATCCGATTCATGGTGTCTTCCTCATTACTGCACAGTTGTTAGCCCTATCTTTTCCAACCTGCTCGATTGATGATAGCCTTCACGCTACTGCACAGATTTTATCCCTATCCTGTCCAAACTGACCATTTAATGATAACCTTCATTCCACTGCACAGTTGTTATACCTATCTTGTCAAAGCTGTACGATTCATTATGGACAGTTTTTATTCCTCTCTTGTCCAAGCTGTTTGATTCATGATAACCTTTATGCTTCAGTATAATTTTTATCCCTGTCTTGTTCAAGCTGTCCTATTCATTACATTCTTCATGCTAGTGGACAGTTTTTATTCCTCTCTTGTCCAAGCTGTTTGATTCATGATAACCTTTATGCTTCAGTATAGTTTTTATCCCTGTCTTGTTCAAGCTGTCCTATTCATTATATTCTTCATGCTAGTGGACAGTTTTTATCCCTATCTTGTCCAAGCTGTTTGATTCATGATAACCTTTATGCTTCAGTATAGTTTTTATCCTTGTCTTGTTCAAGCTGTCCTATTCATTATATTCTTCATGCTAGTGGACAGTTTTTATCCCTATCTTGTCCAAGCTGTTTGATTCATGATAACCTTTATGCTTCAGTATAGTTTTTATCCCTGTCTTGTTCAAGCTGTCCTATTCATTATATTCTTCATGCTAGTGGACAGTTTTTATCCCTATCTTGTCCAAGCTGTTTGATTCATGATAACCTTTATGCTTCAGTATAGTTTTTATCCCTGTCTTGTTCAAGCTGTCCTATTCATTATATTCTTCATGCTAGTGGACAGTCTTTATCCCTATCTTATCCAAGCTGTTGGAAACATTATATGATTCGTGCTACTTTACAGTTTTTATTCCTATCTTGTCCAGTAAGTCCAATTCATGATATATTTCATGATACTAGGCAATTTGTATCCCAGTCCAGTACAAGCTGTCCGATTCATTATGATGTTCACGCTATTGCACAGTTGTTATCCCAATCTTGTCCAAGCTGTCCGATTCCTGATAACCGTTATGCTTCTGGACAGATTTTATCCTTATCTTTTGTCCGAGCTTTTCGATTCATGATAACGTTCATGCGTCTGGAACTTTTTTTTATCCCTATCTTGTCCGAACTGTCCGATTCAAGATGACGTTCATGCTACTGGACAGTTTTTATCCCTATCTTGTCCGAACTGTCCGATTCAAGATGACGTTCATGCTACTGGACAGTTTTTATCCCTATCTTGTCTAAGATGTAAGATTCATGATGACGTTCATGTTACTGCACAGTTTTATCGCTATCGTGTCCAAGGTGTCATATGAATGACATGCTGTCTTGTCCAAGCTGTCTAATTCATGATATCTCTCATATCGTAAATAATTTTATTTTAGGTTTTGCGGAGTGAATGACGTTCTGCTGATTTTCTATGCTAGAGATATTTTGTTAATTAAAATATGTTGTTCTGCATTGACTTTCCTACCTTCCTAAGTAGCCTGACGTTTACTGTCTTTTCTTGTGTATATAGGTTGATCAGCCAGAGAAGAAAACGAATACAAGTAGTGTAAGCCATCAGGAACATTGCTATAATGTGGATAGAGAACATCAAGATACAAGAAAAACGATTCCTATCAGTGAAACATGTGAAAAGTTTGAAAATGATGTCAATAAAAGTCATGCCCGACAGCACTCTGAATTTGAAAACAAGGAAGAGAGAGATCGATCATCGAGTAGGGTCAGCCAAGTAATTGCTGTAGAAGATGCTGACCGCGGAAGTAGAGCAAGTATTCAAAGTCAAACTGGGAGCATAATTTCAGAAGATGGAACTGACACAGAAAGTGATTCAGAAACTGTTGTAATTGCTAATGGAGTCAATCAGAGAGAAGAAAATGAACAGACTAGATCTACTTTCAAATTGAAGCGAGAACAATCTGTCGAACTTGAAACCATACTTAGTGGCGAAACTGAGAAGTTTTATAAAGACAGTGGTGAACCCACAGACGATCAAAATGGAGAGAAAGTTAAACATATGAAATATACTGATGGGAAACAGGAGGATACTATTGGTGTGTGTGATATGAGAGATAATTTGCCTCCGGTTTCCCATCATGACTGGAGGGAACATGCACAAGAAAATGACTTAGATAAACAAAGAAACGATGATAGTGACTTACGTGTGACAAATACAGCTGCAGAGGATGGGGCGGAGGGTTTCGAAGGATCACAAGGAAGTATGAAAGAGGCAAGCACAGTAAGTCAGAGAAAAAAGAAAGGTTGTATAAATTCGGAAAGGGATATTGCAATTGATTTGCGAAAAGGAAATAAAGTGGTGGTGAAACCTGATACACCATCAGGTGATTCAGATCGACAAGGAGAAAGAGATATTGATTCGGGAAGTGAAAAAGATATTATTGGTACAATTAGCAGGGATAATGCTAATTATTCCTCTGCCAATATTACAGATCCCAGTACGAAACGAAGAATATCAGATGAAGTTAACGAAGGAGTAAACGAAGCCGAGTGTGCAACGACGTTCGGTATCGTTGAAGAGGAACACAGGGAGGAAGGTAGAATTAGCGATGATAAAGATCTTAACACCGGTGACGATGGTTCTCGACTGCTTGAAAACCAAGTTATGCATACGCCTGTTTCGAACACTGATGAAAACGTGCAGAATGATCAAGAAGACGGAAGCTTAAGAAGAACCCGTTATGATTGTGAAAACAATGGTTCCAATATGAAAGCTTCTCCAGTGGATAAAGAATTGATTGAAGGTAATGAAATTACTCAGGTTGTAAATCCGATCCGCAGTGAAAACCTGAAAGAAAATAATTACTTAGAAAATCATGATGGTGGTGGATCAAGCTATAGTGACGCTTCTGGATATTCATGGGGAAAGAAAGAATATAGGCGGGATAAAACAAATCACATTTCCGATTCAAACGATACAAAAATAGAAGAAAACTATCAAGAAAACGCAAAGGGTGTTGACGCAGGTAAATATGGCGTGAAGAATCCAAGGTTGAATGAAGCAGCCAAGAAGAAAGATGGAGAGGATAATGCTTTTCTTCCACAAGTAAGCTTATTACCTACCCAATAATGAATTGTGCATTACATGCTTTAAAAAGACATAAGAATCAGCTAGGCCTTATTTATTCTATCTGTAATTTTTATTGAAATATTTTCTAAAATTAAAAAATAATGAAAGGTTTAATGTATTCATTTATCTCTTACATGCAGCATTATGCTTCAAGACACCAGAGACAGAGCTATCTTCTTCGATGAGAAGTAAAAGAGTGTTACAAATAGATATGGTAACAGTAGCTCCTGTGTATCTCCCTTTACTGATGTTTTGGGGTGGATTAGGGTGAAGTGGTGTAGGCTTTAGGGCCAAATTCGAATGCACTTGCATTCTCAGTAGAGGTGACAAATGCATTTAGCTAGTTTGCATTATTGTTTAAAAAGTATAACCTTTTAAGATTCTAATACGTGTAATTTATTAGAAAAGAGAACTATCTGATTCACTATTTTTCACTCAAGATAGAAAGAACAAAACCCCCTAACGATGCATGAATTGAAAATATCAAGCAGTCAGCTATATGGCAGAATGATCTAAGACTGAGATCCATTTAGATTTAGTTTCCCTTCAGCAAAATATAATCATAACTCATATTAACAGCACACAAGCTTAAACATTTTTAGTTACAAGAGTAAGATTCGTTCACGTTTTCTTAAAAGGCCACCCATTGAAGTGCTATCCATACCATTCCATGTACACAATATATTGAAAGTAAAGACTGCACTAAGAAAACCCACATGAGCTTATTAGATAACCCTACGTGTAAATAAACTACTGAAAATCATAAAATAAAACTAAGATGGCCAACTAGTATTTGCGGAGAATTTATATTGTATTTTCTACTGCGTTTACTATGATCTAAAAGTAGTAGAGATGATTATTTAAGACATGACTTTTTACTGTTGCTAAAACCCATTTTAGTACGTCGTCTGAAATAGTAAATATTCAATGTTACATGATTATGTTTATATCAATGCCTTATAACCTAGATTTCTAACGTTCTCCCATTAGATACAAAACACTATGAAATTTGAAAAGAATATGTTAATCAAAACATTTGCAAAATATAACATTAAACATTTTATGGAAAATGGTATAAAACAAGCAAAATTCAACTGCGAAGGTAACCATATTGTTGTTGTTGTTGTTATTATTTGTTAGGAGATGTAGATGATTAAAGTTGGTAAGTCTCCACCTAAATTTTAAAATATCTTTGATGCTCGCGCACATCCGAAACGCACGATGATGTTGAATCATTAGAAATGAACTACCCGCCATGAAAGATGTATAGATTATATACTCTAGTCATCACACTGAACTGTTTAACGTTTCAAATCGAGTGACTTTTAACATATTATGTATTTAAATCAAAACACTTACTATATCAGAGTTAGATAAATATTGATGCCGTGAAATTGATAGGACAGTTTATATTGAGACAAAGCATATATTTTTTATGACGTCTGTTGAATATCATGCTGTTTCAAACACGGGGACTATTTTCTTTAACCTCAGATTTTATTTATAGACGTGTATCCTTGTTGTAATTCTTAACTTACAGTTTCCAAGTTTCATACTCTATTTCACTGATAACTTTACCAAGAAAATGGTCATTTTTTTATATGATTTTAATGAACATTGAAGTTATTTCTAAAATTATAAAATGATCACTACAACTTTAGCTGCAGAATAATATGTTATAATTTGTGTTATCCTAATTTACTTAGCTTATTTAAGGGCACTCTTTCACTGAATAATTCTCCCATATGCGTTTTCTTATTGCTAAATATTAATGCTTGCATATATCAAATACTCTAGGTCGAAAGTGATGACTCAAAAGAACACGATGAATCAAAGGCTGGATACAAAGAAGAGGTGAAAGAGAGAGATGAGAATACAAATCTGGTAAGATTGTTTGTTAGACAAAAGGTGATCAGAAAGTCTTATAATAAGTTAGATAAATACCATGAGCCAAAATAGATTCCCATCGAAAACCCACGGTTTTATGCATTTCTAAAATATGGACATTAACCGCATAGTTGTCTCATATAAAACAGTAACTATATAACTTGGTCCAATACTCTAAAGATAGTATCCAGTGAATATTGACAACAGCTTGCACTACTACAATTGAAAATCTGTTTGCTTTTTGGTGTTTCGTTGCACATTTTTGCATTTGTTCGTACAACAAAGCATTGTTTTATCTCTGGATTTAAGTAATACTTTACAGTTCATAAAATAACTGTTTAAAAAGTAATATTTATATTTAGTATAGAAATTAAATGTATTTCTAACACAAACAACGGAGATATAATTATCTATTTTGAAAAGCGCCCATTTCAATCGCAAAAAATACTGTCATCGTAATATTTTAGACCGTTAATTTGAATGTAAGTAATACTGCAATAAATTGCAGTAAGAAAAAGTTTTAATATTTAAAGACTAGAACTAAAAATAGTAAACTAAAACTTCAATAAAAGTAACGAACATGATCATGATTAAATAATATATTGTTACGTGTCTAGGCTTGTACAAAAGTAACAAAGAAAAGAGTGAAACCATCAAGCTTTGTAAATTTAACAAAATAATTTATTTCCCTAAAAAACACGGTAAAAATATGAAAAAAGGACTTACGGTTTATGAAACTAATCCAAAATTAATCCTAGAATTAATAAATATAAGTCCTATCACTAAAAAGTTCTAAGTGAATCAAAGTTCGAATCTGCTGAACGAATCTTACTATGAGATTCAATAATAAAAAAAATAAAAAAAAGAGTTGTTTACTATAAAGCTAAAACTGGCTCTGAATCTAGGTCAACAAAAGTTACAAAGTTTCAAACTACTGCTTGTTTGTCAGGTTTAACAGAACTGAACTCAATTTTTGGAAAAATGTCAAATTCAGTGAATAAAGTTATCATTACAATAACAAGTAATGAAATAAAAATAAAATAAAAGAGATTTTAAAACTAACACACAAGTAATTAAATTACATATACGTAACTATATATATATATATATATATATATATATATATATATATATATATATATATATATATATATATATATATATATATATATATATATATATATATATATATATATATATATATATATATTCTGCATTTGTTCTTGCATAACATGCAACAGAATGCAATACGCGTTGACCCAATTCTGCTGTGATGGGCTGGCAGATTAGGGTTTATAATAACAATCGAACTGTGTGGATCCCTACTGTCCATGCCATATGCGACGACAGATCGAGGTCTATGCTGTTCATGGCAATGCAGTCTTCTTCAGACAGGAAGGACAAGAGGAGAGCGATGGGATAGCCAGTGATTCAGATGAAGGAAAGCTTATTCCAGAGCGGAATAGACTGAAGATGATAGTAATGAAAGCTACACAGACATATAGTTTATTGGTGCGCATCAGCAGTGTACAACCCTATGTTGGTTTGGTTGGACACAGCCCTCTTTAAATTATTTCGCGTAATAGGTTCTTAAGTTAAACATATTAGATCTGCTTGGCTATATTGTGGAGGACAAGCTAAAGGCATCTTTGATTTTACTCGTTTTTCTTAATAGGAATTCATAAGTGATTTAACATTCAATTGTTTCTTAGGAATAAATAAAATAAGCTTGATATATGTATATAAGAAACGTGGTGATGAGGGAACAGTGAAAGTAACTTCAATTTTCTTTTTTTGAAGACATTTGAATTTAGCTGTTCTTTAAAGTTAAAAGCAATTTTAAGAAAAGATACAATTAGCGTCATATATGTATAAATCAAAATGCTAATAGCAATTACATAAGATGAAAGAGGCTACATTTTCTAGAGAATAAGAAAGTATACATAATATAACTGCTGGGAATACTTAGGTTTTCATGAAATAAGCATTCTGCATTTTACACTGCCTAGGACAAAATGACTAAAAATCGCAACATACACAATCTCTAAGGAATAATTGAAATTTGTATTCATTGAAAATCTTTGGATGACTTTGAAAAACATTATGCTAATTTATAAAATGGTAATAGTTGTAAATTTCATGAAATTAAAACCAACAGTCGGAAAACTATTATAACGTATTCTGGCATTATCAAGAACATTATTTGCCCCCAATGAATCGAGCAAAACAAATTTATTTTCACCAAATCCTGCAATATAAAAAATTCTTTTATATTTGTTCATTTGTTTAAGCAAGATAATAAACATAGAAGCAAACTTTATATGGAAAATATTATGACAAAAATAGTACCACCTTCTTCATTAAGTGGAATTAGATTGCATATATTCTGTACCAACTTACCAGAAATAGTGTAAGAAGCAAAATGGTACAAGTGTGAATATAACGTTATATCAAAATACCTTGCGCTATACCTATTAGGGTTGCTTTCAATTAGGAGGCGTAAATGATGGTTGACCAAGCAAGTTGTCTTTTCCTGAGATTTTCAAGGTCTGCAAGTGAATAAATATGTAATGGAGCTAAATCGCTGTATACTGCATGTGTGGTCGCTTTAAGTAATCAACTGTCTTTCTTCAAACCTTGCAGCCAAAGGGATCACTCACGACAATACTGGTGTCGAGAGAAGAAGAAGAGAGAAAACGACAAGGCAAAGGATATAACAAGGACAAGAAGCACATAAAGCGTGGAGAACCAAAAGTGAAATACAGAATAGGCAGAGGTGAAAAGAAAATAGACGGCAGCGAAAGGGAGCCATTCAATTATGAAGAAGGTCGCAGGATAGGTGGCGCTGCGATAGCCCCATTTACAAAACAGTACAAACACAAGAAACATATAGAGCATGTATTGGAAGAGGATACTTATCGGTCGGATGGAGAAGCCAAAGACAAGGCCAATTATATTGTACGTGTTACTTCAAACTACGTCAGTGCAGTTTTAACCATGATAGTTTACATTGCTGTTATTTAGCCATTGCCAGTTAGCCCAGAGTGACAGGAATGTAATCATAATATCTTGGTTACACAAAACCACTACTCGAGAACATAGTATCTAGAACATTTATCAAGTTCTTTTTGTGTTTCATATTGTATAATATTATTGTAGTTCTTCCGATCTCTTTCTGACCTTGCTGGGTGCTTACAACGGTCTATGTAAATATTTATTTGCCGATTCAACAACTGCACCTTTAAATGAAATTACTTTCACTAAGTAATATATAATGGAAGTCATTTTATACACGTATATTTTCAAAGGAAAAATACATACTGATTAAAACAGCATTGTACAAAATTTAAACCATTATCATTTCTAACAGTGCTATACTACATTGAAATAATATTGTCTGTTGGCAGTTCAAATGGAAATAAATATCTTGATGTCGACTATTTGCATATCTTCAAGCAGCAACACATAAAAACATCTGATTAAAACCACAAACACACTCGTGCTCAATATTATCAACTGTTCACCCTATATTAATTTTTAACAATCACTACATTATAGGCATATTGAGTCTCAGTCCTTAACTGGATTTAGTTCTTAACGCTCATTTATGTTATTATCTGCATATTTATATTTAAAGAAAAATCTAGTATGAAATAATACTTAACTAGATAATAAAATACAAAACCCCAAGAATCGACCAAAGTCAACATTTGCTAAGAGCTCAAAGAATTCGCTTTTTAAAGTTTTTACACAAACCACATCATCATGCTCCAAACAACAATTTGCAACATTTACTGTATTGCTTTCTTAGAATGGCCATTGCACGATGAGGCCATCTACTGCGAGAGGCCTACTGGTTGATGAAGAGATGGGTTCATGGCCAGATTCGACAGATAAGAAAACCGGAAGCAACACCCACTTCCGCTCATATATTAGTCACAGTGACTTAATACATAGACAGGAGTCATATGATGCCATCAGCATTGCCACAATGAGAGAAAACGAGAGGCGGTCTGATTTTGACACTGATGACCTGTTGAAACGAAACGGAAGACGTTACACTTTCCATAAGAAAGATATGCTTAAAGCGAAATTGAACAAAAATGAATCTGGTAAACATGACGATAGCAGGAAGAACATTGTTCAGTTATACGGAGGTCTACATGGCACACTTGATGATCTAGATGTTATAGACAGTAGTAAGAACGGTCTGCCTTTAATTATTATAAAGGAGTTAAGACAAAGAAAGAGAATGGATCAAAGGAAGATTAGGAAAGTTGAGGAAGGGTCTTATAAATCGTTCTCAACAGAGACACACAGTGAAGTGGATGAAGAGGATGGGACATATTTAGATGTTCACTTAACGAATGGTCAGCAAAAATCCACGTCTAAGAGTCCTTTCGATGAACTGAGCAATCTCAAGTCAGAATTTGAGAGAAATGAAGAAGGAAAAATAACCGTGAGTTTATTAATCCGGTAAACATTTTACCTGCAACTCTGAAAGTGCATGTACCTAACTTTCTAATTGTTTCTAAAGCTATCTGTTATTTTTTATCATCTAAACATTGATCACATTATTTAACTCGATTTTTTTCATACCCCTGGTTGCATCATATCGTTTCACTTACAAAACATTTACGACAAGTTCCATGTAGCCCGTTCAGCTTGTACGGAATTGATTAATGTACGTAATTTAACCGTGGAGAATCAAGGATATTTATTTGTTCGAGCGCTCACAAACCAGTTATAAACTTTACTAACATTCAATTTCACATTATCGTGACCTTTTGGGATAAGATCGAGCATGCTAACGATCTGAAGACCATTTCATGTTTAAGACTGAAGGTCTTATCGATAATAATGAGATATAACTTGTTATAAGTTTAAGGGCGTCAAAATTTAGTTCTTGTGCTGGCATTTATTATTGGATATTTGCATTATACCTCAATTATCAAATCTTCAATTTTGCGTACAATGAAAGTTATTTTGTGATAGACTGTTAAACATGAGATAACATAAGTGATGCTAAGAAACCATGATTTAAAACATTTAGATTTATTTAATTAAATATGATAAACTAGTTTTGACATTACTTTGTACATAATATTTATAATCTGCAAAATAAATGGATGCATACGTTATAAATGACAACAGACTGTGTCTGTATGTTGGAAGAGGGATCACTGGTTGCATGTGAGCCAACAGTAGTGGGACATAACTCAGCAAGGGAATGTTTTTGGTGAGCTTCCTTCCTTAGAACTGAATTTAATACTCAATTAAGAAATTGCCAACTGTCTCATAATACCCTTTTATGCAAGAACCTTAAATTAACGACAGACCTTTTGTTTATCTGTAAGCATGATTGCACAAAGGAAAAAAAATCAAGTAAATATTTAGTCCCAAGTAGAGTAGGTACACATTATGGTTTCAGTGCAAACTGTCTACAAGATGTAATTACAAACTCGATATTATAAAATTAATCATCCACTGCCTATTTTATTAATTCTCCTCTTATAAATAAAAGTTTTAACCTGTTCAAGCAACTGATATGTATTAAACTCTTATGCATTACATTTAAATGAAACAAAAATTCTTAATTTTTGCATTTGCTTTTGTAAGTTTTGTAACTTAAAACCCCTCAGCATTAAGGCTAGTGTTAGGACTGGTTGGCTTGGTGACACAATAATGTGACTGAGTAAAATATAATGCTACACGTATACGGCCTGATGTCCCAGTGATAGACATCACTATTTCCTGCCATACTGCAGACATGATAAAGATATGATAAAAGTATTAAAGCTACGTGAAAAATCCAAAAACACAAGACACGCTCTAAATTGAAACATTCTTTTTCCTTTTCTGTCTATTTTAATACAGAGAAAACCCGACGAATCCGTTGTGTTTGAGTCACACACTGGCAAAGTAAGGTCATGGAGTCAGAGAGGTCGCTTATTTAGAGTTCCCCGACTTAAAAGGAACAAACAAGGACGACCTATCGGAGTAAGTGTTCACTATTCATCAATGGGTTTCCTATTCTGCTATACCTACTGATCGCTTTTAATCTAGATTAAATATTGTCATTACATGTCCGATTAAAACTCAGTTGCAATAATACAAGGCAGTATATATTTCATTTTATATTACAGCAGCGCCGGCTGCAAACATACCCAAAAAACGTGGTGTTCCACAGATTGGAAATGCTAGAGCAAATCATAATTTTATGCAAACCGATACTAGCAAACCTTACACTTATATAAGCCGATAATAATGACGTTAACAAAACAATACATATATCTCCAGTACTTTCTGCAGTACAAGGATTATGATTAAGAAATTGCTCAAAATGAAAAAGTTTTATCGTATCCTACCATGTATGTTCTACGTATCCACAGTACATTCCTAAGTATGGATTTATTCTGATGTCTTTGGTTTGATTACAATAGTTGTGGGTATTTTATGGGCCAAGAAAATGATGTGGATTTGTGTAGCAAAACAGTGAAGGCTTTTGCCGGTGTGTGGTGTTAGTGAAGATAGAAATAAACATGTACTGTTTGTTATGCTAGGGTTATTACGATGATCCGTTTGAACCGACTGAGCAGGAAGAAGTGGAAGCAGAGTTAGCAACGTTGGATGACAGCAATGACTATAACAATATTGGCGGTAAACGGACATCGTCTTCTAGGCAATATTTAAGAGTACGCACTGCTCGTGATCTCAAGAAGGAAGACGCAGTAAGTTTTTTGAATGAAAATGCAGAAGACGGCAATATCTATGAAAGATCAAGATATACATGTGTTTATTTCGCTGCAAAAGGTCTTTTTCTAAAAGTATATTGCTGAATTTGTTGTCAAAGGTTGCCATTATTGACGGGGTGATGGGAGACTGAGCGGGCGAGTAATATGTTCCTTTCAAACTCTTTGCATATCGGTAGACAATATTAGGAATAACTGGTAAAATTTCTTGTTCTGGAAATATTGACTTCTTGCAAATCGTACACTCAATAAAATTGCTACATTCTGATTGACGTGTTAGAAACAATGATACATACTTCAGTCATTATTCATGATTTATAATGCTAATGATATAATTTTTTCGCAGTCCAGTTGCATCACCAACTCTGCTTATGGCTGACTTCTGAAGTCCAGTCAGAAGTGTATAGAATCCAAGTCGGACTGAAGTCTAATACCAAACACGATGCACATAACACTTTCAATAGGCAAATGAATATGTACATTGCAATTGACTGTTAGGCATATATCGACACAATTAACATATATACGTTACGAAAAGGACTATAATATGCTTATATTTACGCAGATGACAGCAAAAACAGTTGTTTTTGACGTTCCAGAGGAAGGTGAGGCCATGCCAATAGACGGTTCAGAATTATCTGAATTGAGGACGAGGGTAAATAATAACTGCACAAGCAATTGCCCAAATGTAGGAAACAATAATCCTTTGAATTTCAGCACTGATCTCCACGAGCATTTACCCATGGAAAATTGTCCATGCTTATAGCATAGACTAGACATATCTTGAACTGGTTATGATTTAGAATAAACTCATCAAAGCTTCTTTTGGTTATGACCATGTATTATGGGCAGGACAGTGTATGTGGTAAATCAGGTTCTAATTACAGTGTAACCTCCATATTTTACAAGATGTGGATACATATTTGTGTGTAAAGGTAGTGGAAAGGGTAAATAGGTGCATGAAAATAAAACAACACAGGTCCTGGTTGGATAGGAGATGTTGCATCAAAGCAACCTTTATGGATATCTGGAAGGTTAATGTAATAACTTATGTTGATTATTTATTTTGTTATCTAAACTTAAAATTTCTCTGAATCATGAATAGTGGATGGTATTTACAGGAGATATTATTTAATACTCCTTTCCTAAACAATTGAACTTCGCATACCCAAGGGAATACTTTATCATTGTTATAATCGCATTGAAGGGTCGGAGATACATAACATCGGCCATGAGGAGAAAGTTGCGAGACAGGTTATTTACAAGATTCAAGGAAAGAGGAGAGGCTGCACCAAATAATTTGCCATTGGACTGTACAACGAAGCATGACTGGATACAAACGGATTCCAATACGGTATGGTGCCAAGTTCACAGTTTGTATAACATATAAAAATATATCATATCTTGTGTCAATTAGAGCTCCTATATTAAAACAAAACAAACAAAATATCACCCCAAGAAAGGAACAAAATTATTAGAATGCTAGCATGTAGATTGTTTTTTTTCTGATGATTCTTTATAAGAATGAAATGTCATTAACACTCCAGGAAGAAGCAAGATTGTCACGAGAAGAAATTATTTTCATTTTCTTTCAATGCAGAAATATCCGAAAATTTCAAAGTGGAAACCAGTTATAATCTAGTGTATGCATTGTTGGCAATGAAACATTGCAGCCTGGCTATTTCAAGAGGAACTCAAAACCCTGGGTTCATAATTATTACTATTCTAATGTATATTAGAGAATAATATATACCTGGTGAAAAACGCATGCGATCGCGAACGATTAATGCTAAATTGTTGATTTAAACCAAAGATGGAGTCTGATAAAAGACGCATAGTTCGCGGAGGACGTTTCCTGTTGACCCCATTGGTCAGAGTGTACGGACAGCAGAGTCCTACGTGGTCATCAGGTACATCATTCAGCTACCCAGGAAAGCATGCCGCAGGTCCTTATCGCAGATCAGTAGGGGAACTATCGTTAGATCTGGAACAACAGAGGGTGTTTGAACAGTGGCTGGAAACCGACAGAAAAGTTCTGCATGTTGAAGATGAACAAAAGATAAGCACGAATGAGCATGATATAAGTAAGTAACCATCGATGTCATTGCTATCTGGTTTATATTGCTATTAATCTTCTCTTGATTTAATCGGCGGAAACACAATAATAAATACAATAGTAATTTCTTATGTCATTTTGACTGGTCGCTTCTAGTTTTTTCGAACATATTCGACATCTTTTGACTTTATGTCTTTAGTATCTGGGATAAATAAAGGACGTTTGATTAATATTGGACATATTTGAATATTCATTCATGTCGTTTTACGTCACAGAAGCTGGACATCATGCATATTATGTCACACATGACCAACCTGCTGATGAAGTGGACGACTTTGATGAGGTATGTCAAAGAGCTTCATTAACTGGCACAAAATCCATGGCGTAAGCACATATGTCCCACATTTTCCTACCAGAAGTTTTAAAAAATTGACCTAAAGTAGAGCAAATGTTTTTAATACTAACCTTCTGTAATACGTACAAAAAGTTTCATTTATATTTGTATTCCATGGCAGAAATGATCACGTTTATATTACGAATATACAGTTTACAGCGTCCTTATCATTATGCTACAATACGTCAAATTAATGACACCCATGGCCCTTTTACAAAGGCTTATTATCAATATAAGTAAACACTCAAATTGATCTTTTTTCATATAATATTGACTAGCATACACTGAACAACTTAAATAAAGCATCTTTCATGCAATTATATTTTAATTATATCAACATGTTCTCGAATCTACTGTCATTGATCATATCCATCCCTCCATCGGTATATTAGTACGTTTATGCAAAAGATTGCCTTGTGACAAAAACTACATCTGCAGTGTTTGATGTAATGTGCTCATAGCATCATGGTATTGTATACAGATGAAGTAAATGACAACCAATATATTGGAATTGGATGCAGTCCCCGGGGGTGGGTGGGCTGGGGGGACAAAAGTAATAGTTTCATAGGCACCATGGACTTTTCTTTGTAACCTGAGCTGCATTTCATCAAATATGGGAGAGTTAACATATTACATATGATGCCTTAAGAGGATGCTTCTTTCTGTTACTTAGTGTAAGATCATAGAGTCTTAATTATAAACTTCATTTAGGCAGGTTGGGGTATGGTTATTGCATTTTTTTTTTTTTTAGGGTTCAATACAAGGATGAGTTGGTGACAACGAACATTTCGAGTCCTAAAAGCTTATCCTAATCTAGGGTGGGAAGAACGGCGGGGTTGTACGGGGATGGGGAGGGCATACAGATATTTACGATAGGTTCCATCTCATTTCTGTTCTGTTTGTGATCCCACTTTAATGGAGGCTGTTTTCTATTTAGAACTGTTACGCGCAACAAGTGCCGACAGACATATATGACAGAAGCAGCACGTACCTGAGTGATGACGGGCGGTTGATTGTTCGGGAGAAAGGCTGCCCGGACTTAAAGGTATATATGTAATCACGTATGTTTGCTTGTTTGTTGTTTGTGTACATGTATGTATGCATCCTTGCTTATAAAGTATCAATTTGATGAAGGTTCAATAATAAGAACTTCAATTACTTTCACCAGCCCAGTACAGCATCTACTTGGGGCCACCAGACTGGAGGATATGGAGCTTCATTGTCACACCCATCATCTGCCTCTTTACGCTTAAAAAATAATCACAGCCACATCATGGAATCTGATAACAGACTTCTGAAAAATAGAGGAGACAAGTATAAACAGAATATGACTGTCAGGAGTACATATCTCAACTCAACTCAGCTCAGTGCCGATTATAGGCTCAGAAGTTTGCTGGAGGAGTTATTCAGCGATAAAAAATACCTCGACCATTTGATAGAAACAACAGGTAAAATGTATCCGTGATTTTAGTGTTACACCTTCTAATCAATATTCAGATTACGCTTTGCTTACCAACTCACGTTATCAGTATGATTTGATAAGCCATGATGGATTCTCTCGTAGAATATCTTCTTCACTGTAATATCTGAATCGATGAATATATAGATTGACTTTATTGAGAGAATCTACACAAACTGGAGGAGCAAATATATTCTTGGCAAAAGAACCCGGCGCCAAACATTTTTTTTTTTTTAACATTTGTGATTTTTTACATCACTCTAAATCGTTTAGTTTGCTCCACAATTGCGAATTTGAATGCGATTTTAATTGCATGAAATCAATATTTAAATACTTCGATAATTCAGCATATGAGTAAATAGGGCTAATGAAACATTAGCAAAATCATATTTTATCAAAACGATATAAGTGCAAGTAGTAGATGATAATTAGGATTCTGGCTCAAGAACTATATCCCCATGTACCGGTCCCCCTGCGGGTCCGGGGTTGTAGAATAGGCCCGACGTGCCTCGCTACGTGTCTTAAGAGGCGATTAAGTAGAGGCAACCTGTTTGCCGTGGGTTGCGACCCATGTCAGGGGAGGAAAGGATCCTGGTAGTTGAGCAGTGGCTTTCCGATGCAATACACTACTTTGGCCTCTACTTCTTCTAGACGGGTGGTCGGGATGGGCCCGGCCTCGACAAATCGGCTGGTCACGTCAAGCCCTAGGGAGTCTTAATTTATTCGCTCGCTATCTCTATCTTTCTGCATGTATCTCTCTTGATACCACCGTTGCCCCTACTGTCTACCCCTTTATTTCCCTTTCTACTTCTCTCATAAGACTTCCTTGAAGGCGGTGGTTTAACGGGTCAATCGGGAGGTAATTTTACCTACTGAGTATACCACCTGTGTATCCCTGGCACTTGAAAAGTGTCCCCTTGTTGGACTCCGTGGCGGGTGGGGAGCACGGGTGACGAAATAACAAACAAACAAAAAATGGAAAATAAAAAAAAAAAAGTCAACTGAAGAGAACAAAAACTGTTTCCGACTCTGATGATGAGCTATGTGGAGTGGAATCTTTTCCTCGCTTCATGGTCACCCAGTCCAAAGATGACGGCAAACCACTTTCCGCACTATCTCCATTTATAGTTGAAAAGACTATACTTGGATTAGTCGGAAAACCCAAAAGCGTTACAAAACTGAAATCAGGTGGTCTGCTTGTAGGGTGCGAACGTAAGGCACATACTGAGAACATCCAGAAAATTAAGACCTTTAATGAGATACCAGTAAGTTGTTTCGCACACACATCACTCAATACATCAAAAGGCGTCATTCGTTGCCGTGACTTGGCTGGAGTCAGCGACAATGAAATCATCGAAGGGATGAAAAATAAAGGCGTCACTGCAGTCCGTAGAATTCGTATCAAACGTAACAACAATCTGCAGGACACCAACACCATTATGTTCACATTCAACAAACCAACAGTACCTAAAGTTGTCAAAGTTGGTTTTTTACAGGTCAAGGTTGAGATATATATACCAAATCCCCTTCGATGCTTCAAAGGTCAAAAATACGGCTATCACGAAGACCGATGCTCGAAAAGCCAAATATGCGGCCGATGCGGAGACCCTTCTCATCGGGAATCCGAGTGCAGAGCTACTCCACATTGTGTCAACTGTGGAAAGGAGCATCATGCTAATTCAAAGGATTGTGACACCTGGAAACAGGAGAAGGAAATATAGAGGGTTAAGTACACCTCCAACATTCTCTTTTTAGAGGCCAGAAAGCTTGTACAAGCTAGAACTTCCCTCCCCGGTCCGGACTTCTCAACTGTAGTCAAAAACAATCCAAAAGCAACGAAGGACGCTCAAACCCAAACAAGCCAACCTGAATCCACTTCTAGCTCAAACATCCCACACTATCAACCTCTAAAAAACTCAATATCGACTCAGACAACTTTCAGCAACACTCCACCGCCAAAATCACCAAAAATAAAAAAGTCGCACACAAATAGGCAGCAAAAAGGGTCTGATGACCCCATAAAACTGCACAACAGGTTTGGAGACTTTGAGGACTTGGATGCAGAAGAAACTGCTCCATGTCCTCAGGGTGGCTCCAGACCTACAACCAGAAAATTTAATCCCGTTCTTCCTCCAGAGAAATAAACCCAAATATTTATTCGCGAAAAGTCTAACCTAGTTACATCCACTAAGATTTAAAAAGATCCATAATGAAGAACAGCATCATACAATGGAATTGTCGAGGACTTTAAAGCAATTACAATGACATTCTTTTGCTTTTAAACGAACATGATCCTGCAGTACTATGTCTGCAGGAAACATTTTTAAAAGACACAGACAACACCACATTTAAAAACTACTCCTCTTATAACACCTACTCCAAAACTGGTGACAGGGCCTCAGGGGGAGTTTCCGTTATTGTAAACAACAGGGCTACTCACAGCACTATTCCCTTGAACACAGATTTACAAGCAATTGCTGTAAGCGTCACACTTCATCGAGTGATTACCTTTTGTTCTATTTATATACCACCAAACACCAACTTAGTACCAAATGATTTAGAGAACCTTGTTAAACAACTGCCCACTCCATTTGTTCTGCTTGGGGATTTTAATGCCCATAACATTTTAGGGGGATCAAACCATATAAGCGACAGGGGCAAAAAGGTTGAAGATTTCATTACTAGACACGACTTGTGTATATATAACACCAAATCACCGACATATTTACACCCGGGAACGGGTACATATACGTGTATCGATTTGACAATTTGTTCTCCTTCGCTGCTTTTGGATTATGATTGGAAGGTCGCTGATGACCTACACAGCAGTGATCACTTTCCAATCTCCCTTGAAAATATTAACTCTACAATTGATGACGCAGTTCCACAATGGAATTTAAAGAAGGCCGACTGGGCCAAATTTGAAACACTTTGTACAGCTAGGCTTAACAGGAATACCGTCCTAAACGACAATGACCCTATTCGACAATTTACTTCCGTCTTAATTGAGATTGCAGAGGAATCCATTCCTAAGCCCTCACCGAACTGTAAAAGAACCCAAAAACCGTGGTTCACCAAAGAGTGTAAAGAAGCCATTAGACAACGCCAAGAGGCACTGAAAAATATTTAATAATCGTCCAACGCCCGAAAATTTAACTAAGTACCGATTTGTTCGGGCCAAAGCTCGCCGCACGATTAAAGAAAGTAAAAGAGCATCATGGAAAAAATATGTTTCAACTTTAAATTCTAGTTTCTCTTTAAAGAAAGTTTGGGACACGATCCGCAAAATCAATGGAAAAGGAAAACACAATTCTTTCCGACATCTGAAACTAAATAACACCAATTTCAATACCAAACATGAAATAGCTAATATACTTGCTAATAGTTTCTCTAAAAATTCATCATCGTCTAATTATTCAGAAGCTTTCCGTAGATTAAAAGTTCAAAAAGAAAAGACACGGTTGAAATTCGCATCGAACAACTCGGAAAGTTATAATCAACCGTTTTCATTGTTGGAGTTTATGGAATCTTTGAATAAGGCCCATGATACATCTGCTGGGCCTGACGATATACATTACCAGTTTTTGAAACACCTTCCAGAACCATCATTATCAGTTCTTCTGGAAATCTTCAATAATGTATGGATCACTGGTAATGTACCAAAAATTTGGAAAGAAGCAACAATAATACCAATTCCCAAACCAGGCAAAGATAGCGCAGATCCTACCAACTATAGACCCATATCACTGACTAGCTGCGTATGCAAAACAATGGAACGAATGATCAATTCTCGGCTTGTATGGTATTTGGAAAGCAACAATTTAATATCTCCTTTCCAAAGTAGCTTTTGGTGTGGCCGTAGCACCAATGATCATCTGGTTAGACTGGAAACCTTTATCCGCGACGCTTTTATCAAGAAAGAACATTTAGTAGCGGTTTTCTTTGACTTGGAAAAGACCTATGATGCAACATGGAAGTACGGGATACTAAATGACCTGCAAGATCTAGGTCTAAACGGCCGTCTGCCCTCTTTCATATCAACTTTCTCTCAGACAGAGAATTCAAGGTACGAGTGGGCTCCGCCCTCTCTGATATGCAGGACCAAGAGATGGGTGTGCCTCAGGGCAGTATTTTATCGGTGACGCTTTTCAACATAAAAATTAATAGCATCACCAAGTGTCTGACTCCTGGTGTGGACTGCTCCCTATATGTTGATGACTTCTTAATTTGTTACCGATCCAAGCACATGCATACAATTGAAAGACAACTACAGCAAAATATCAACAAGATTCAAAATTGGGCCAATACTAACGGTTTCAAATTCTCGAAATCAAAAAGTGTATGTATGCATTTCTGTCAGTTACGAAGACATCATAATGAACCTAAACTCACGCTGGACGGAACACCTATTCCAGTTGTTGAGGAAGCAAACTTTTTAGGTATTATCTTCGACAGAAAACTGACTTTTATTCCACACCTGAAAAATTTGAAAGCTAAATGCTTGAAATCTCTAGATTTACTTAAAGTAGTAGCGCACACTGACTGGGGTGCTGATAGAAAAGTCATACTCAGTTTATATAGAATATTTATTCGCTCGAAACTAGACTATAGTTGCGCTGTTTATGATTCAGCTAGGAAGTCCTATTTGAAGATGCTTGACCCAATACATCATCAGGGAATAAGACTCGCTCTGGGAGCATTTAAGACATCCCCGTGTGAAAGCCTACTCGTTGAAGCGAACGAACCACCTTTATCACAACGTAGAGAAATGCTTTCCGCACAGTATGCTCTCAAATTAAGATCAAACCCTCTGAACCCTGCTTTTTTGGCTGTTTTTGAACCCAAATATAAAACCTTATATGAAAGTAAGCCAAACGCCACACCTACCTTTGGCATTAGAATATTACCATGCCTTGACAGTACCAAAATTGAACTTTCAAAAATTCAGAAAACGTCCGTCTCCGAAACACCTCCCTGGCTACTTCAACAACCAAAAGTACTTTTTGCGTTACACGATGGAAAAAAAAATCGGAGACAAACCCTTCCATCTTCCACAACTCTTATCATGAACTCCTCACCCAATTTGAAAATTATACAAGAATATATACTGATGGATCAAAAGATGAGGAAAAGGCTGCTGCAGCCTTCGTTAGTGGAAAACACACAACAAAAGTTCGCTTGCCAAATGGAACATCAATTTTCTCAGCCGAAATCAGAGCAATAGACCTTGCTTTGCAATATATTGAAAGCAAGCGTATTTTAAACAGCATCATCTTCTCCGATTCACTATCAGTACTTCAGTCACTACATAATAGAAAACTGGAGAACCCATTATTAGCCAATATTCTCCTCAAACATACTGAGCTCAGTACCTCCCACAATATAGTATACTGTTGGTTACCCAGCCATATTGGAATTAAAGGTAATGACAAAGCAGACCGCGCTGCTAAAATGGCCCTATCACTGGAACCATCTGATTTTAAAATACCTTATACTGATTTTAAACGTAGTATCAAAGAATGTTTACGTCAGAAATGGCAGGCATCATGGAATGATGGAGTGAATAACAAACTTCAGGCCATCAAGCCAACCCTAGGAGAATGGGCTCCCTCCTACAGAGCCGTCCGTAGGGAGGAGGTAGTCATTGCAAGAATTCGAATTGGTCATACTTACTTAACCCACTCCTACATACTAAAAGGAGAAGACCCACCAGAGTGCAGATATTGCAATGAACCATTCACCGTTAAACACTTTATGCTGGAGTGTTTCGACCTCCAGCTTACACGTGATCATTAGTACAATGTGCATGACATTAGGGAGCTCTTTGATACAGTTAGCATTTCTTATATTATAGACTTCCTGAAAGAAGTAAACATTTATCATAAGCTATAGCGTTTATGCTATCACCTTGAACAGTTTTATGTGCTATATATACCGTCGCTAAATTTTAATTACCTTTCATCTGTTTTCGTTGCCATATATCATTTGCACTCCCCGTTGATCGGGAAACTTTATTTATTTATCACCGTTACCATTTTATCGTTTTACTTTGAACTGTTTGGCTTCTTATCGCTGGTCGATACGAAACCTTTTACCACTTTTAAATGATGAAAGATATAACCTTTTGTATGGCGCTAAATAGCCTCATAGTGCTGGTGCGCCGTAAAATCCAACCAACCAACCAACCCATGTACCAGAGATTCTCATTAAGTACGATTTCCCTATCCCAGAGACTCCCATGCATCCCTCTCCCAACAACTATATTTTTTTTTTCCACCACAAGAGAATTCTGGCTCAAGGACCCTATCTCCCCATGTGCCAGGTACGATTTCCATATCCCAGAGACTCCCATCCATCCCTTTTCAACAACTATACTTTTTTCCACCACAAGAAGATTCTGGCTCAAGGACCCTATCTCCATCAGGACAAACAATTTTGTTTTACGTGTGAGGTTTCAGATGTCAGATTATTTTTAAAGTTTAGATAAAATTTCATACCCTATCATCACCATACCTTTTTTGATAATTTGTTTCATACCTGCTAACTCTCATTGGTAGAATGTCTGTTAACAAACTGTCAATAATACGAAACTCGTGTATTAAATCATCCATATCATATTTTACACCTCGCAAATAAGATCGAATCTGATCAAGTAATTTTTTTATAAGTGATACTTACTGTTTCGCAGGCATTTTATTTAGTCTCAAGTCGAGGCTCAAGTTTTTTACACGCTGTTGCAAGAGAAACACCAACAGCGGATATTATTAACAAAAAAGGGTTTAATGATGCTCCACTTGAGATTATATCAGAGCAAGTCAGTAGCAGTGGTAAATATGATATTATCCGAAGTATTCTACTATAATATTTGTAACATTGTTTTACACACTAAAGGTTTTTATGATAAAATCTGTAATATTGCATTAGTGCATTCACATCTTGTTTTGGAATGTCATCCGAAATATGATTGAAATCGATGATCTGTTGTTTTCATTATACAATATTTGTTTAAAATTTTTATACAATATTAAAAGTTATAGCATCAACAATTTAATCAAGAAACTCAAGGAACTTATTATTGTTAGGATCAGCTATAAAATCTCTATACTTGTCATAAACATCTGACGAAGTATCCTTATATCGTTCACCTGTTAATACCTCATTTTTCTTTAACCAACTGTAGGAATCAAATGTGTTTTCTACTTCACGTTCATACAAATCTGTTTTATTTACCAAATTACCGTATTCTCTTTCTGTTTCATCAATAAACCCTAGTACCAAGCTTATTTGATCCAACGTAAACTTTTTGAGGACAAGATATTGTCTAATGATTGCGTATGCGGCTATAAAATTTATTAGCATTACTTTTCATAGTCTGTCTCGTTCAATTGTGAGAAGACCAGAAGCTACTTTCAGCATTAATTTTTCATATGATTTCGTGAGTATTTTCTCTATTTCATTGTAATAATTTCGTATTGACAGCTGTCTAGAGCGTTGTTCTATGGAAATGGAATATCATATTCTGCACTTATGTCGTAGTAAGAATAAATATTTTCTTCCAACCTTGTTTGTTTTACTTCTTCAAAAAGCTTTGCTCGGTCAACATCACTGAAATTATTAATTTCATCGTTAAGATCTTTGATTATCCCTAGAGATTTGTTAGCAACAAATAGATCAAATTCTAGTTTTTCACGTATCATTGGTAGAATTGCGTTTGAGTACACCTTAATAATCAACGTTGTATTCGTTGTTAAAATAGCGATTTTAACTAGGGTTTCTTTGTCGTGGTAGTCCATACTGAGATGCTTAAAAATTTCTCGTTTTAAAAAACTATCTTGTAACTTTTTGTTTCTTATTAAATTTAATTTTTTGGATTCCGCTAGTTTGTCGAGACGATCATGATTGTTGTTTATTCGTTTTTCTTAATGAGTTCTTCGACCATAAGCTTGTGCATTTATTAGATTTGATCGTATTATTAAATCTCTATTTTCCTTGTCAAGCTCAAGCAATATTTTTTCAGCAGGATTTCAACTTTTTTTTGTTCTTCTAGACAATCATCAGGATGACAGTATCTGTATATAATATTATAGTTTCTTATTGCTTCTCTACGTTGTGGTCCTCGCATATACCTAACGAGAATAAATTATTTTTCAGCTTCTGATAATGTTGGATTGTTCATTGAAGTATAGTCAAGAGATTTCATATTTTGTATTTTTTTTCTGCTTGTGATTCGTAGTTAACATCAGCATCTACCGCAAAAAGTCTACACAGATTAAAAATATTATCATAAAATTCTTTTGCAACGGTTATAAGTGGTGGGTCTTACATTTATTATACAACGTTAGATTAAAGTTGATCATCGAGTGTATATATTTGAAATGCTGTGAATCCTCGATACGGACCTTCAGTATTGACAATATAAATTTGATAATAAAAGTACTTGTTAACAGTATTCTCAGTTGGAATCGTAAAATATTGTGTTATTAAAATAAACGTCTCTGTTGCACTATACAGTGTTGTCCAGTTAATATCATCGTTTGATTCTTCCAATCGCCACTCATAAATTTGCCCAACACTAGGGTTTAATAGACCATGCAAATGAAATTGCCAAATAGCAACTGGAACGGGACATTTGATTTTGATCCAAAAGTCTTTGTTTTCTCCGTTAGTCGTCCATTCTTGTCCATAATTAACGGCGAAAGAGTGATGAGGATAATTTTCAGGATAATGCGATGATGCGCTTACCTCAAACCCAACTCTGTTATCAGTTGCCTTAAAAAGAACATTGTTTTAGTTCGTTTTACACCACCACTAGATATACTATCAACATACGCTTTATTTGTCAGATCATATGGGTTAACTGGAACATATGTTGTTGTTATTTTGTTGTTTCTCATATTTATGTTGCCTGACATTGGTCCGCCGGACTTATCGAGCTTCTTATCGTCAACAGATTTTAGTTGAGCATAACTCACCGCTTGTGTAATATCAATATTTTCTGGTGGATATGTGGTTTCCAACCCGATAATTGTTTTACTTGACATATTAATATTACCAGTAACCGTTCCACCGGTTTTATCAAGCTTGTTGCCATCTACATACTTCAACTGTAAGTAATTTACCGCTTGGGTTTGATTTAAGTTTGCTGGTGGGTATGTGGTCTATAAAATTTATAAATTTTTATCCTGACATATCCAAGTTACCGCTTAACGTTCCTCCTGTCAATGATAGTTTGTTATTGTCGATCGTTTTTAGTTGTGAGTAACTTACCGCTTGAGTAAGATCAACCTTTGGTGGTGGATAATCTACTTCTAAACCAAGCACTCGTTGATTCGACATCAATAAATTACCTGTCATTGTGTCGCGTTTTTTTTTTTACGCAAGATGACGTATCAGTAGTTATTGTTGATGGTTCGTCATCGGTGAGCTTTGTTCCAAACTTTGTGTAATAATTCATATTAAGTAAATTGTATAACATGAAATTATATAATAACCATGGCAAAGACGTCATCGATATTAAATTTTGATACCGAACGATTAATCAAACATAAACACAACAACGAACTTCCAGATTGTCATTATGTTATTTTTGGTCGTACAGGATCCGGTAAAACAAATCTATTATTGAATCTTTTGCTCAACGATAATCTGAAATATGATCGTATATATATTTACACAATTAATCCGCAGCAGGACAAATACGAGTTATTGAGCGAGTACAACGATAAACCTCGTAATAAAACAACCAGAGGATTTAATTCCTGTCGATGAAGTTGATTCGTCCGAACATAAATTAATTGTGTTTGACGATATTCCTCCAAACAACGAGGAGATGAACAGGATTAGATCAAACTTTTCATTATCGGCTAACAAAAAATGTAATTCGGTTTATCTTGCGCAGGGGTTCTATAACGTCGACAAATTTATTCGGCGAAATACAGGATGTTTTATATTGTTTCCTGGACTAGATAATGTTAATATAAGAAATATTGCAAACGAACAATGCGGTGATGTAACAAAAGATACATTTATTTAATTATATCATCAAGCAATCAAAGACAAATACAATTTCTTTTTATTTGATAAACTAGCGCGTGATCCAACTAAAATGTTTCGTTGTTGTATTAATGAGTTTATCTAGGTGAAATTTATAAAGCGTATAAAAAATAACAGATGGATAAACATCAGCAAAGAATTGAACTACTAAAAAAAGTTGTTGAAACTCGAACTGCTTTTAAGAAAATAGTATAAGAGTGGACAGCGCGTTGGAGAAGAAGAAACCACCAAATTTTTTAAGCCGGTTACTAAAGCAGTACTTGGCAAACAACCAGAAATATCAACATTGTCTCCGGAAGAACTAGAAAGAAAAAAAAATGAAAGGAAAAGGGTTGTTAGGTTTACTAGGAGAAAAATCGAAAGAAGAAACTAAGAACATTGTAGAGGAACTTGTAAGAAATACTGCTGATCCTGCTGTGCGACAGGCTGAAATTGACTGATCAATAAACATCCCTCTTGCACTTCAACATGCTATTGCAAGAATGACTGTTAATCCAGCCGAGTTAAAGAGTTTAATAGAGAATTTGTCATAGCAAACTAAGGAATTAGCTGAGAAACAAAAAATAATGACTGAAGCTACCGTAGAAATAATGCCTATCGAAAGTCAGATAAGATTTTATAGAACAAATGCGCGTGTTAAAATATAAGATGAAGAATATAATGCTTTTATTGGTAAATATAATATCAAAGACATTGGCAATGTTCGAAATGGTCAGCAGAGAAATATTACAATTTAAGAGAAAAAATTTGAAAAATTTATTGAAAGTGGTTTATATACTGATAAGGAAATAAAAAAATAAAAGATGAAAGGAATGTATTAACAGCATATGATGTTATAAGAGAAGGAATTATCGCTGAAGTAATGCTTAAAACAGCAACACAGTATCGAAATAGACCAGGAGATTATGGTAAAGTATGGCCTTTCAAAAGACTGTTTGATAGGTATGAAAGCGAACGAGATAGAAGATTAACAGAGGAAATAGAAACAACCGGATCTGGCGTTAAAGTTTTGTATCCACCGCTGAAATGGTTGACCGACTTATGTTGTTAATTTCATCGAAAGAAGCTGGTAATGAAAGCACTGAAATCGACAACGAGATTATTAATATATTAGATCATTTTTGATCGAGTGGATTACTAACATCATCCGAGTACCAAATTTTACACAGTGATCTTATCGCGTAAATTAATCTAACAACATTGATATAATGTCACTAACATCAACGACATTATTACTCAATTCATCGCAAACAACAACAAAAAAACAGTGCAAACGTTTCTGTCTATTACAATCCGCCAATAGAACTAGATCCAAATAAACAATACGAAATTGGATTAATTTCTGCTACGATCTGGCATTCTATGGCAAATGTAAAAACAAATGTTAACGACGACTTTACATTTAATCCTGGCGCGTGGGTAACAGTCAAAATACCTCAAGGAGCATATAACATAACTGATCTTAATAAAACGATTAAGAACTAATAACAAAAATGGAGCCGCCGCGGACAATTTTGAGTTAACTCCGAACTTTAATACACTACCAGCTAGAATCACGTTAAAAATAATTTGATAATCGATTTTTTATCAGCGACTAGTATTGCATCGTTGATAGGATTTAATCATCGACAATACGGCAGTGTTGGAGAACAAAGTATACCGAATGATGGAGATTTACCCGTTAAAATAACATAAGTAAATACAATTTTAATCAACTGTTCTATTGCACTAGGATCATATTCAGCTTTAGGGAGCCAAGGCCAAACTATTTATATTTTTCCACCAGATGTTCCTCCAGGATCACTGATGCAAATTACTCCTAGACAATTGATATACTATCCGATTAATCTTGAAAATCAAATAACGAGTATAACAATGCAAATAACAGCTCAGTCTGGGCGAGAAATAGATCTTAACAATGAAGTTGTCACGTATTACTTACACCTACGCGCAACATCGTAGCTGTCAACGACATAGTTGTTGAAGTCGTTGCAAAATTAATTTTGTAAGCTTAAATTTTATCACAAGATGAGATGAAGAAACATTTATAGAAGAAAAATCGTGGCTGGATCTTTTGGAAATATATTTATAACAATTGCTGAGAATATACCAGGAATAGCGTGTAAAGTAGCACCAATTGCTCTTGACTCAGGTAAATCTTTTGTGACTGCGGCCGGCACTGCAGTCAGACAAAAAATCGCTGATAAAATTAAAGGCGACACCAAAGGTGTTGCACCTTCAGATGTGGAAATAAAACAAGCAGTATCAGATATTGCTCCAACAAAAGAAACAGAACGAGCTATGATAGCTACCACATAAAAAATTATTATCAACGCGTGATGAAGAAATAGTACGTAAACTTGTTAAAAAAAACCCAGAGCCAATGACTCCTGATGACTTTTAGTTGCAATTTTGTATCGTTATTATAAAATAATGTCAGCTAAAAATTATCTTGATCTTGTCGAAGAACATAATACTAACGATACTGTAACAGAATTCGAATACGTCGAGGATCTCGATGAAAACTCACATGAACCAAATAAGGCCGGAGTTAGAACTTTTAACGCAAGAGATGAGGATGTGTTTTTATTGTCGCATAAGGTGGTGTTAGAAGTACGTGGTCAGATGTTAACAGCACTTGGCGGTAATATTGCAGCTGGTGCAGAAATTGTCAATAACGATTGGAGTTTGTTTAGAAGTGCTAAATACGAGTTGGCCAATCAAACCGTGGAAGATATTTCGATGCACTTGCCCGTAGCAAGTACAATACTTAACATCGTCTCGTTTAGCGATGATTACTCGAGATCAGTTGCCACTAACATGATGTGGTTTAAAGATACCTCATTCGGGACAGCTGTGTCATGCGAGTTCCGTACTGGTGCTGGTGCTCCTTCTCCAGATAACAATAATCTAATCGGTGATGCAACTGCTGCTGATGCTGCGGGAATTGGAGCCGCAATAAGATTAGCGGCCACACGATTACGGCGACAGGAATATAATGAGGGACATGCTAAAAGAAAAGCGTTTTCCGCAGAATCTCGCCAAATAACAATGATTCTTCCGTTCAGCAAAATATTTGGATTTTGTCGCGATCACAACAAAGTTTTTCGTGGACTAAAACATACTCCTATTTTAGATCTAGCAGAACAAAATGATTGTATAATGGATGACGATGGAGTAGTTGAAGGACAGTTTGTTATTAGAAGATTAGCATTATGGATGCCACGAGTTGTTCCATTGACAAGTAAGATGATGGAACTCGAGTCGACGTTGATCGCGTGGACAAATAAGATATATTTTCAGCAGAACAAAATTTATCAAACAGCAATTCCTAACACAACTGATTACACGTGGCGTGTTACAACCGCTCCCAGCGAACAATTACCGCGACGTTTGTTTGTTATATTTCAACGACAGGCGCGTCGCGGTGATCAAGAAATGAACAATTCCGTATTTAATAACCCCGATGTCAGACGAATCTTTGTTAGGATAAATTCGAAACAATATCCCGAACGAGCAATGGAATGTAACTTTGCTGACGATGAAACAAGAAAGGTTACACGGGCTTACATGTACCACATGGAAGCAATACAAACATATCAGGACGCTGACAGTGGAAGGCAAATATCTGTCCAAGAATTTAGGTCGTTATACCCAATCTTTTACTTCGACGTATAAAAACAATCCGAACGAGCTATAGGATCTACAACTGATATTGAAGTTACTTAGACGCTAGGTGTGGCTCCAGGTGAGCAGTATAACGTATACGCGCTAGTCGTCAGTGATAGATTTCTGACAGGTGACGCGACCAAAGGAAGAATGACTGTACAAATTTAATCTAACAATCTTGATATAATGAAAACCGAGTACACAACTCGAAAAATATACCTAACACCCGGTCAAGTTGAAAAATTATCAGCAGCGGTTGCTAAACGCCGTTCTGTTTCCTTAATGATATCTCCGGCGACTTCAAATAAAACAGCGGTTAAAGTAATGTTAATGGAACAACAAATCGATAAACTTGATCTCAAAGCGATTTTAGGAAAACCGTTTGTTCTTAAACTATCTGTTTCACAAGTAACAGCGATGTCAAAACATGGCGGATTTCTTGGACCAGCACTTTCTGTAATAGCTAGCTCAATACCAAAGATTTTACCTGTGCTAGGAACACTGGGACTAGCAGCAGCATCAGAGGCAGTATCAGGAGCAACTAAACAAGCGATATCTGGAGACGGTATCAAACAGAACTATTGTCAGAGACAAAGTCACTGTGACTGCCTCATCGATGACGTAGTTTTATGTAACAATAAATAAAATAATGCTAGCGAAAAAATCGTCAGCAAAAAATAGTAAACAACAACAAAGTCGAAGTCGCCAAGGAAAACAAAACAAGGAGGATTTATTCCATTAGCTCCACTTTTATCGGGACTAGCGGCCAGTCTAATTCCGAATCTACTAGGAATCGGATGCGGAATGACAATACCAGGAACCAGGCGCCGTTGACGACGTCTGCTACGTTGACAACGCCTGTCGCGTTGAGTAATTTGGATTTACTTGAAAAATTAAAATCCGAAATCAAAAACGGATTTCGTGGAATATTTACCAAAGACGAATTAGATAATGTATCAGCAGGTGGTTCGTGTATCATAAACATACAAAAGTTTAATGATGAATCCAGCACTGATTGGGTTGCTGTTTACGATAATAATTATTTTGATTCGTTCGGACTTTCTCCAAACGACCTTATAAAAGAATATATTTTTAAAAAATTTATAAAAATAAATTACTCGTCTAATCAACTACAGCCGATTGGAACATCAGCTTGTGGTTATTATTGTATTATGTTTATCCGGCAGATGTCCCAATCCGGAAGATTGGATTCCGATTTTCTAAAGTTTATTTTACAATTTGACAGACATCCAAACAAAAACAACGATAATATAGCAATAAATTTTGTGTGACAATCGAATATAACATGTCGCAAACTATAACGTATTGCTTAAAATGTAAAACTAAAACGCCTAACAAAGACGAAAAATAAAAAAAAAACAAAAAAATAACTGAACCATGCTAAAAGGTATTTGTACTGTTTGCTGTAGAAGAAAAAGTGTGTTTATTTCTTCGACGACTTCATCGCCGACGACTCCGTCGTTGGGTTCTGGTGTGGACAGAGTTATTTTAGTCGATGATTAAAATAATAATGAGTCGAAGTTGTAATTGTGATTGTGATAAAGATGTTTGCACAGAACAATATAAAATTGTTACGTATTGTCAAGTAAATTGGTTCTGGGATACATAAAATTATCGATAAGTTACCGAAACCAAAAGGAGGGTGGACATTACCAGGACAAAAATACACTAGGCCGTGTAATCCACTAGATAAACAACTGGACGAAAACGATAATCCATTACCGGGACAAGAGCCTTATAATCAAGTTGATGCAATAGCAATACGTCACGACATCTGTTATCGTGATACAGAGCGTACTGATAACGTTCGTGTAGAGAACTCAAAATCAGACTGTCATAAGGCAATGTTAGATGAACTTAAAGATATGAAATATACAAATCTACGAGAGAGATTTGAATGAAGGATGGTTCTAGGAATGATCGGAACAAAATACAAACTCGGTCTCGGAAAAGAATTATACGATAATAGCATCAATCGCTTGCGGGTGAATTGTACAAACCTAAAAAAAGAAAAACGTTTCAGCGACGTAAGGTTGTCGCGAATGCCGTTGATGATATCTGAGTGATAGATTTAGTTGATGTGTCAAATCTTGCTCAGTTTAACGTTGGCGCTGATGGCGTTCCAAAGAAGTATCTCTTTAACGTTATTGATGTTTTTAGCAAATACGCGTTTAGTGTACCAGTTTCAGATAAAACAGGAACATCGATAACCGATCCACTAAAACAAGTAATAACAAGTACAGAAAGAAAACCGAATAAAATTTGGACCGATAACGAAGCAGAGCTTATTAATAAAAAATTTGAGCGGTTTTTGGAACAGAATGACATAAAAAAAATATGTTACAGGAAATGAAGGAGAAAGCGTTGTCGTTGAAAGATTTAATAGTACACTAAACGAGCTGATACATAAACATTTGACAGCTAAACACATATGAACAGGTATATTGATGATCTTCCACAGATCATTGATAATTACAATAACACAAAACATCGAACTACTAAAATGTCACCAAACGATGCAATTAAAAATCCGATTCTTGCAAACATAAACATGTACCGCAGACATAAATTTAAAGTCGGTGATATAGTTCGAATTTCATTAACAAAAAAAAAAATTGAAAAAGGATTTACTCCAAACTGGATTGAAGAAGTATTTGTTGTTGATAAAATACTTTTAACAATACCAGTAACATGCGCGCTAACAATCTAGCCGGGAAACCCATAACTGGTAGTTTTTAAGAAGAAGAACTACAGAAAACTGAACAAGATGTTTTCACTATCGAACGAGTAATCAAAAAGAGTGGCGATGAAAGCCTTGTTAAGTGGCGCGGGTACAGCGATAAATTTAATAGTTGGATACCAACCAAAAAGATTAATGCTGGGAAACAATGTTTTTGTAAATTTCCTCGTACTTACGTAATACTGATTTACATTTTACAGGCTACATAATGATATTAGATATCGTTGGCGATCATCAGAGATCGTCATTAGATTAAATATCTTTACAAATATAAAATCGAATTTTATTTTTCTGTCGATCTGGAATTTTGATGTTCAAGAACGGCTTTATCACCCGCCAAAACAATTGATTTTCATCTGCCGTAAAATTAAATTACAAAATTTTCTTGTGATTTGATATTTTACGTTATATCGACCGGTTGTCGGTCTTGCGTAATTTTTTTGTCCCACGACGTTGTTGCGGTAACGTCGTTGACGATGGCTTTGTCATCATCTTCAATAACTTCATCGTCGTTGACGTTTGTGTCATCTTCGTTGACGTTTGTGTCATCTTCGTCAACGTTAGCATCTAATGTATCATAGACATACTTTAATCTTTCCAAGAGGCTCATTATATAATTTTATATAGCTTTAAATAATATAACGATGGACAAGATAAGATATATCAAGCATGTTAGGGTTTATAACTCTAATATCCTCAAAGAAGCAGTAAAAAAAGTGTTAGCGTGCGAAAAAGATATCTCAGTTAATTTGTTTTTGTTTCGCGGTGGAAGCGATAAAATTTTATTGACCGACATTGAAAACAGACAATTATATAACAATAAAAAACAATTGTGTAATGTATAATAGAGAAACTATGATGTTGTGGTGTCATACTTGTATTAGTCAAGATGAGCTTACTAAAATACTACAATAAATATTGAAAGATGATGCTAGCACTGTGTTCGCTTGAAAAAGTTGATCTTGTTATTCCATCTGCAACAAATTTTACTACCCTAGGATCAATATTAAAGTATCTTGCTGCAGCAGTTATCGAAGAAAATTTCTTTTCCTCATTCGTTTCAAGATTAAATGAAACAATAGGTTTAGCAGTACATTTAAAGTTGGATCCACCACCACCTCTTCCTCGTCTGCTATTTTCTTGTTTAGTAACAAGATAGAGATTTTCCAGACGATTGTCTGTATTAACGCTGTTGATGTGATCTGTCACTAACTATCTGTTAAATGTTTCGTTTACAAATCTATGCGATAATAACCAACGAACCTATGCGATTTACCACGAACCGTTATCATTAAATATCCCATATTATTCATCTTCCCAAGCATTCTTTTAGTTTTTATGTTTCGAACAGTTCCTTTATCAAAGACCAAATACGGGATGTGGTTGAAACTCATCCTGCAAAGCAAGATTTTCAATGTTATCATCAGTAACCACACCGTTCAAATGATACACACGTTGCCCTTCTGTGATATCATCACAAAATAAAGTGAAAATAAAATCTTTCCTAAAGATTTCAACTAAAACGGCATTATCACCTTTGACGCTGATCTTATAACCAGCTGGTGTTGCTTTACCAAAAGGTTGTCTGTATTTAACGTGTATCACCAACCCTAACATATCTCCATCGTACATGTTGTACTTGGGGTGAACATAATAGTCTTCTTGCTCGCTCATCAGATTCTGTGCCATTATACCATAACCAATTTATATCTCTAATTGATTGTTTGACTAGTCCTTCGACCAGTGAGCTACCTGTTTGAACAATAAATTATAGATATGATAGTACATTATATAATAATGCTGAAGTTACGTGATATAGCGAGAACCTACAAAAATAGCAGGATTTGACAACAGCTATCGGTTTGATGAACAAATCGTTTTAGTAAACTTTACCTCAACGAATCTTTATCATTTGTTAGAACCAACTATAAAACGTGAACTTGAGAAACATAAGGTTTTGAAAATTCCAGTGCAGTATCACGTTATATTTTCTAATTTACATGTGACGGAAGAGTCGACTGACGAGGAAAGTACAGATCCTTTCACTAACGCAAAATCGAAGCGTGTTTTGCTTGGAACTAATCTTTCATCGCTAGCTGATGAAATACACCAGGAAATTTGGAAAAGATAGAAGAATTCACTGAATCAGGTTCTGGTTGGAAGTTTCAGTTGATTACTGAAATTTTATTTCACACAATGAAATATAACGTATTACGCGGTAGCGGTGCTATTAACGCTTGGTATATTGACCTGCCACAAAAAATAAAAATAAAAATGTTGTATAAACGTAAAAGACTTTGATAACAAATGCTTCCAGTGGGCCATTCTTTCTGCGATGTTTCCAGCAGAAAAAGATGCTAATCGTGTTGACAAATAATTTAGTCACGTTACAAAATTAAATTTTACTGGTATTAACTTCCCAGTTGCGGAAAATCAAATACCGAATTTTGAAAAAGAAAATAATATTTCAGTTAACGTATTTGGTCTTGACGAGCATGAAAACGTTTATCCAAGATATATTTCAGAAACAGCCTCGCAATCGACAATAAACTTATTGTTTTATAAGAATTATTACGTATGGATTTATAAGAATTATTACGTATGGATCAAAAACTTCAAGGGACTTGCTGGTAAACAGTATAACAAATATTAAAATAAGAAGTACTTCTGTTATCGTTGTTTACACGGCTGTTCTGACAATAAAAAATTACAAAAGCATCTACAGTACTGTAATAATGTACAACGAATAACAACGCCAGGCGAAGATAAAAAAATTCTTCGGTTTGTCAATCATAATCATAAACTAAAAATTCTTTTCGTTGTATACACCGACGTCGAGTGTTTACTTTAGCCTGTACTTGGCGCTGAAAATAATCCTAACCAATCGAGTACAAGAAAAATTCAAAACCATACTCCATGCGGAGTAGCGTATAAAATAGTTTGTTGCGTTGATCCTAGTTTATCAAAACCAATTAAATTATATCGCGGTAAAGATCCAGCTGTTTGGCTTTTCAAGCAGTTGATTAATGAAGTTGATGATATATTTAAACGTTTAAGAAGAATCGTTCCAATGATAAAGCTGACATCTCAAGACGAATCCGATCACGATGAAGCAGAATTTTGTCACATCTGCGAAAAATCCATTGACATAGAACCTGGTAATAAAAAAGTACATGATCATTGTCATTTGACCGGGCAATATCGTGGAGCGGCTCATGATAAGTGTAATCTAAATGTTCACCCTCCAGATTTTATTCCAATTGTTCTTCACAATTTCCGAGGATATGACAGTAACATTATCGTGGAAGCTTTTGGTGATCCTGAAATTACGTCTCGTTTAAAACTTGCTAACGTAATCAAGTGTATTCCAAATAATTTGGAAACGTATATGTCAGTTATTTTAGGTAAGTTGCGTTTCATCGACAGCCTACAGTTTATGGCAGCATCGTTAGATGAGCTGGTAAAAGATTGTAGCGAGTTTTATAACCTACAAGATAGTTTTAGTAATCAAGCAAACTTGTTAACAAAAAAGGAGTATTTCCATAAGAGTATCTCGATGATTGGAGTAAATTTGATGAAACTTCTTTACCTGACAAAA